>VCAZ01000067.1:2415000-2480143 GCA_005784505.1 Bagarius yarrelli | reverse complement strand
TTACTTTATTTACTTACTTACCTACTTACTTTACTAACTTCCTACTGTATTTATCCCAGCGACTTTATCCACAGACAAACGTAATGTAAAAAATTAAAAAGAAAATACAAATACTTCTATAAATGTTCAATTTTATTTGCAAGTATGTGTAGACACAAGGAATTTGTTGTGGTTTTGGAGTACATTCCCAATACTGTATTACACTGTCCCGATACTACAGTTGGTCCTTATTTTTTTTAAGACTGGCCAACAGAGGGCCTTGCTCTGGGGCCCAATGGCAGCTGTGTTTGTCATTTACATTTGCCTTTACAGCTAGGCAGAGGTCTTACAGACTGACTACATTTTATCTTTCTTATACAACTGACAATTGGGGGATTGAGGGTCGTGTTCAGAGGCCCACGGTGGAAAGTGGTGGTGCTGGGAATCGAACCCTGGTCTTTAATAGCAGTCCAACACTTAACCCCTGCCAAACTGACAACCTTCGATCTGTGCGTTGTCGTTTAAACCGCTAAGCTACAACTTAATGAGTAATGATGTTTAAATAACAAGGCATTTTAGTTAATGAAATAAAATCATAACAGTTTAACGTCTTAAAAGGCGGTTGATGGTGTGTTATTATAATTTGTCGTCCTTCTTAGTACGTTGTAACCCTCTATTAGGAATGAATAATTACTTCAACTGTGCGATTTTATGGGCTGTCAACGGTAGCATCGAGACTTTTTGTTGTGTTTGTATCAGATATATATAAATATATATATATATATATATATTATATAGATATATATATTATATATATATGCTATATGTATGTGTATGTCATATCTTATGTATGTATGTAATATGGTGTGTGTGTATTATATATATTAGTATAGATATATATATATAAGTATAATAATATATATATATATATATATATATTATATATATATAGTAGATATATATACACACACTACCATACATAATATATATATATATATATTATGCATTGGTGGTGTTGTGTGTGTGTATGTATGACTATGTAATGTGATAGTATGTGTGTGTGTGTGTGTGTAAGCTAAAAGTCAAAAGTATTTGACACCTTGCATCACATCCAGATGTTTTGTTTTTTTTGTTTTTTTTAACATCCTAGTCAGATGTAGTGTACCCTTCCTCCTACAATAACCTCCACACTTTCCCACCAGATGTGTTGCGTGACTGTGTGGATTAATCCTCAGCTACAGTAGCATCAGTGAGATCACTCCAATCAGACACACACTGTCCTTGAAGTTAGGGTTTTGTGCAGGGGGGGATTGTCATGCTGTTAGGAAATAATGTAACGCTACAACAGACAAGAATTCTAGACAAATGTGTGACTCAGAGTTTGTGTAAACAGTTTAAATTAGACCAACTTTGCCAGACTGTGTGTGTGTGTGTGTGTGTAGTGTGGTACTGGTGACCTCTGATGGATCTCACAAGATAACAGTGTGGAATGTTTGGACTCAGTCTTGTACCACATTTGTAAGCAAATTCTCCTCCAAATCTACAAATGGCTCTAATGGGTGTGTCCCACTTCAAGTGTGCCTACTTAGTGTCCTTCATAGCAGTAGTGTGTGTTTGTGTGTGTTAAGTCATTGTACACGGCTCAGCTCTTGTGTTGTACTAATTATCCGAGCTCCTGCTCCGGTTATTGAGACGAGTTGTAACACGTTGTAGTTGCAGTGGGATTCGGTTTTGTTTATTGGACGTGTGGAGTATCGCTGGTGCTGTGTGTGTGTGTGTGTGTGTGTGTGTGTGTTCTGTGTAATCAGGAGACAGCATGAAGCCTTGCAGATAACAAAAGCTGGTCACGCAGTTTTCCGACCTTGTGTGTGTGTGTGTGTGTGTGTGTGTGTGTGTGTGTGTGTGTGTGTGTCTGCGTGCATGGGGCACTAAAGATCTCGCCTCGTTAGGACGCCTTTTATAATAATTGCTATATATATAAAAGACTTTTTAGTACAGTATGAAGGGGATTTTAGTCGTAGCTGTTTTATTCCCGGGGGAAAACAGGAAGTAAGAATCGTACTTAGTTTGTTAAATGCATTGAGGTGCGACGTGAGCTGGAGGTAATGAGGAAGTTTTTCCGTTTCTCAGCATGTCCGGATGATTAGTAACTCCGGTGTAGTCGCTTGAACTGACACTTAATACGGCGGTTATTAAGGAATTTCTTTTAAAGATGATATTTCTTTCCGCCCATCTTTTTGAAAGGTTTACGGTGACGCATTAAGTGTCCAAGGACCGGGTGATGATGCGAAAATGTCATCCAACCATGACTACAGCTATGAGAGCGTTCGTTAATTACGCGTTAAAGTAGTGTTTATTACCAAAAACAGGTTACCGCCCGTGTTAAAAGCTGTCTGTATGCTGTAATGAATTAGTACTTTTATTATGAAAATAAACAGCATGTGACCCGCGAGTCCAGTGCAGCAGCCGTCACGACTCGCACTCGGAGCTCGGCTCCTGCACACCAGTCTGGACTTCATATTTTACTGAATTTGATTGTTTATATCTTTTTGCGAGTAACTGCATGGTTTGTGTTGGAATTTTATAGATTAATGGGTTTATAGGTGAGATTTTTACAGGTGAAGGTACATTAAACTATATTTCCCGCGCTATAGGATCCCGACGGCCAGGGCGGGGATATATTTTGGTAGCATGACTGGAAGACACAACTGCCCTCTCACAGTCTCACCCTGTTGCCCTCTCTCCCTCTGCTGCCCTCTCTTTCTCTCTCTTTTTCTCTCTCTCTCTTTCCGTTCTCCTCTCTCTCTCTCTCTCTCTCTATCTCTCCGTCGACCTCTCTCTCTCTTCTCTCTTTCTCTCTCTCTCCTCTCTCAGATCTCCGTCGACCTCTCTCTTTCCGTCGACCCTCTCTCTCGCTCTCGCTTCCCCTCGTCTCCTCCTCTCCCTCCTCTCGCCCCTCTCTCTATACTCGTCCTTGTCTCTCTCTCTCTCTCTCTCTTTCCGTCGATCTCTCTCTCTCTCTCTCTCTCTCTCTCTAGATCTCTCTCTCTCTCTCTCTCTCTCTCTCCGCCTCCCTCTCTCTTTCCGTCGGCCTCCCTCTCTCTTATAGATGAGAGTTTTGTGAATGTATGTTGGACTGTTGGACTGTTGGTGGTCTGGTTGTATCCGGTGGTTAATGTATTTTGGAATGGTTTGCATCATTTAATTATAAGAATCTCAGCTTTCCAAAAAGTGCTGAAGGACACAAAGACACAGTGTCCCACCGGGAGGACGGGAAAACGTTAACGAGTTTTAATCCATATGAATCCAGTGAAAACATCCAGATCTGATCATAAAGTTTATCTTGAGTCGATATGGTATCATTTATCTGCCCAGCCCTACCTGACGGTAGAGACATCCAAACACATCCAGTCTATCAGGACCTGAAGTCTTTACGCAAGACAAGTCTGCATCCAACCATAGAGACAGTTTAACCCTGTGTTAAAGAGACTCATGTCTCAATGTCCTTATGGTTGTATGCAGACTTGTCTTGCTTAATATTATATTTACTTATATTCGTTTTGTGTAATTCTGCATCGTCGTCCTGTTGGTGGCTTTATTTCCTGGCGTTTGGAAGACACCCTTAACCAGAGTGACTTACAGTTGCCCCATTCTTACCCCATCAGCAGTTGGTTTAAGGGCTTTGCTGAATGACCCATCAGTCTCGGTTATATCTGCAGCAACAACAACAACAACAACAAATCTCTCTGCAAATCCTACAGCAAGAGCTACACCTTGGAGGAAAAGAGAGCGAGCAAGAGAGCTAGCGAGAGCAGAGGGCTAGCGAGAGCGCTGGGAAAGAGCGGGAGAGCTAGCGAGAGCGTGGGGGATCTCGGGAAGAGCGGGGAGGCTGGGGAGCGCTGGGAGAGAGCTAAGAGCGGGGGAGAGCTAGCGAGAGCGCTGGGAGCGCGTGAGAGCGAGAGCGCTGGGAAAGAGCGAGAGGCTGGGCGAGAGCGCTGGGAAAGAGCGAGAGAGCGGAGCGGGCTAGGCGGAGCGCTGGAAAGAGCGGAGAGAGCTACGAGAGCTCGAAGAGGGAGAGCTAGCGGAGCGCAACGAGCGAGAGCGCTGGAAAGAGCGGGAGAGCTAGCGAGAGCGCTGGAAAGAGCGGAGGGAGCTGGGAGAGCGGAGCGCTAGCGAGATAGCGCATGGGAAAGAGCGGAGGGAGAGCTAGCGAGAGCGCTGGGACGAGAGCGGGAGACTAGCGGAGCTGGGGGAGAGCGGGAGAGCGCTGGAGAGCGCTGAAAGAGCGAGAGCGCTGGAAGAGCGGGAGAGAGCGAGAGCGCTGGGAAAGAGCAGGAGAGCTGGCGAGAGTGCTGGGAAAGAGCGGGAGGAGCATGGAAAAGCGGGAGCTGGCGAGAGCGCTGGGAAAGAGCGAGAGCTGGCGAGAGCGCTGGGGAGCGCTGGGGAACTGGGAAAGACGGGAGGAGCTGGCGAGAGCGGCTGGGAAAAGAGCGGGAGAGCTTGCGAGAGCGCTGGGAAAGAGCGGGAGAGCTAGACGTGAGAGCGCTGGGAAAGAGCGGAGAGCTAGCGAGAGAGCGAGAGATTAGTACCCTGACATTTCTTGCATGCATTATTATCCCTGAGTGTGGAGGTGTTTCTCCTCTTTCCTGAGGACCTGATTTATACTCGCACTCGTCCTTGAGGCTTTAAAGCTTTTCACTCCCTCGTTCTCTCCCCCTTCTTCTTCTCTTTATTGTCTGTAGGTGTGACTCAGCCTCGGGTTTTGTTTCCTCATCTGTATTTGAATCCTAGCGCTTTATGCTAACTCACTGTTACTCGACTAGTCTGAGTCAGAGGGGTTTTCTGTCCCGTCTAAATGAAAGGCGGGGCAACCTTGAACAATATGAAACCGCCCCCCACCCACCCTCCACCCACCACCACCCTGCTCACCATGCTTTCTTTCCTCAGTTCTGGTGAGGTTTATCCAGGCCAGCAGGTTCTCCGCTTCTCTTCTGGTAGGTTCAGTTAGTCATCCTTCCTCATGATGAATCCACGGCTCAGTCTTTTCATTTCTCACCGATCTTCTGCTCGACGCGGCCCTCGGCAAACAGTTTGGGAAACTCTGCACTTTTCCGTGTCCTTCGCTGTTGCTATGGTTACCTGGTTTATGTTTATGTTGTGGGTTTGGACAGCAGAGCTGAAACTCTGAATTACACCATCAGGGCGAGTCGTTTCTTTCAGTTTACCACCGTTATGTGATTGAACTTCATCAGAAAAACGAATATTTATCAGAATGTAAGTTCTTCTCCGTATTTGTCTCTTTTTGATTCACAGTTTTTGTTTTATTTTGGATGCAGCAGACGTTTCCGGTTTATTCCCACAGATCGCAGACGGCGTCCCTCAGTCTGCTTCCATAGAATAACGTGCCCATTGGAAGGAACGTCTGCATCACACTGATGTCAATGATGGGATTAAAATTAATGTCTTCTTTTAGGACAAGTTAGTGACGGAAAAGAAAAGAAGAAAGAGAGAGAGTAAATGAGCAAGCAAATGAGTAAGAGTGTGAAAGAGCGGAGAGAGAGAGTAGTAGAGAAAGGCGCGAGAGAGTGAGACATGAGAGAGAGCAGAAATGCGAGAGAGAGGGCCAGAGCGAGAAGAGGGAGAGAGACATGGAGGGCGAGAGCAGAGAGGAGAGAGCGAGAGACATGGAGGGCGAAAGAGCGAGAGAGCGAGACATGGAGGGCGAAAGAGCGAGAGAGCGAGACATGGAGGGCGAAAGAGCGAGAGAGTGAGACATGGAGGGCGAAGAATCGATAAGAGGAGGGAGGGGGTCTAAAGAGCGAGAGACGAGGGCGGAAGAGGGCGAAGGGCGAAACAGCGCGAGGGGGCGAAACCACCGAGAAGAGCGAGACATGGAGGGCGAAAGAGCGAGAGAGGCGCTGGGCGAAGCGAGAGAGCGCGACATGAAGGGCCGAGAGCGAGACCATGGAGGCGAGGAGAGTGGAGGCGAGACAAGTAGAAAGAGCGAGAGGGACATGGAGGGCTGGAGAGAGAGTGAGAGAAAGATTATTACGACTGAAAGGTTGGATAGTTTTACTGAAGGCTCGTCCACTCTGTCACAATGACCTCCAGGCTGTAATAAAAAGCAGACCCATGAGCATGCGGCTGCCCGAGTTCGTTATTAAACACGCAGCAGATGTGCGCATGTGCACGAGCACCGAGTCAGAACCCAAAGGAACGTCGCTGCCAGAGAAACATCTGTGGATCATCTGTCCGGATTACAGAGGAAATAAAACCAGGAAGAAGCTCGAACAGTGTCTCCGTTGTGTAGAAGATCATTAATGTAGTAAAATAAACATCTTCAAATACACAGCCACCCGGAACTGTTCTAGTTCGCAGCGCTGTGGGTGTTGGACTGATAATTGGAAGATCAGGTTCGATTCCCTGTACTGCTAAACTACACAGTTGGACCCCCTGAGCAATGCCCCTACCCCCAATTGCTCAGTTGAATAAAGTTGCTCTGGATTAGGACGTCTGCCAAATGCTGTAAATGTAAATAATGGAAATGTAGATTATGTGATGTAGTAATAATAATAATAATTGTAATTTTTAGCACATTTTATGCAGGAATTGAAGCTTAAAGCAAAAATCAGCAAATCTACAAAAAATAGTTTCCATTATACGATAAAAAGTTCTATTTATCTCTGTTACCATTCATCCATCCATCCATCCACTCACCCATCCTCCATCCATATTTATTTATTTATTTCATTTAGTCCTTTATGTTATAATTTTATCCATTATCCATCCATCCATCATCCCTTAACATATTTATTTTTATTCCTTCATTCACTAATCCATTACTACATCCATTTAACATTAACATTTACTGCATACATTTACAAGTAGAAACCGCAACATTTTAGATATTAACAAATGCAACAAAATACTCATTTTTGGAGCAATTCACACTCTATTTTCACGGTTCCACACGCTGTTTAATCCAAGCTTCAGTATCAGTTCTCCACTGACCTCCTTTCCTTTCCTTTCCTTTCCTTTCCTTTCCTTTCCTCTCTTCTCTCTCCTCTCCTCTCCTCTCCTATCCTCTCCTCTCCTATCCGATCCTCTCCTCTCCTATCCTATCCTCTTCCTTCCTTTCCTCTCCTCCTCCTATCCTATCCTATCCTATCCTTGTGGGTGGAATTCTATATCGTGTGGGGGGGTGGAATTCTATAGCGTGTGGGGGTGTGTATTTTTATAGTGGCTAAAATTCTATAGTGTGTAAAATTCTATAGTGTGTGGATTTGTATAGTGTGTGGATTTGTTGTTTGTTACTTAAAACAAAGTTTAGGTGTGTTTTAATTACAGAAGATTCAAAAATTAAAATAATTATATACAAAAGTATGTTGTTAATTTATAAAATTGCTTATATAACGATGTATAATTATATGATGATGTATAATTATTATATCCGGTGTGTAACAGTAATTGTGCAGTAAAAATACAGGCAGTTGTGTGTTTTTATTAATTTTTTTCCATTTTGCTTGTTTTTTTATGCCAATCTGGCAACCCGGGCGCGTCTGTATGAGAGTATGTAAATGACCTGCGGGGCGGCGCTGCTTCTACTGCATCATGTGATCATACAAACTCGCAGTGAAAGACGAGAGTCAGTTCAGCGTTCGGGTTTCACTGTTTTTCAGTCGTTGGTTTATTTAAGAAGAAAATCTGAGTCACTTTATATCAAATAATTTAACATAAAAAATCCTCCCTGAAGTCCCGCCCACAGATTTGATTGACAGGACTTCATTGGTGACAGCTAAAATACTGGAAATGCAAACAGGATTGAAAGGATATCAGTGTGTGTGTGTGTGTGTGTGTGTGTGTGAGTGTGAGTGTGTGTGTGTGGTTTTTTTATATGTCTCTGCATCTGCTTGTTTGTTTTTGTTTGTGTGTGTATTTTTGTTTTTCTGTGTGTGTGTGTGTGTTTTGTGTCTATGCATCTGTTTGTGTTTATAGTTTCTGGCATTCGACAGACTCCCTCATTTATTTATCTTATTATTATCACTGAACAGTTAGGGGCCTTGCTCAGGGGCCCATCAGTGGCTGTTAGTTTTTCAGATCAGTAGTCCCACACCTTAACCACTGAGACACGTTTCCCTTGTCTGTCTATCTGCCTGTCTGTCTGTCGTGACTACAGCTGATTATTCAGTGTCTTGTGTAAAGCTGACATGAAGAAGTTTGCTGTGTGTGTGTGTGTGTGTGTGTGTGTGTGTGTGTGTGTGTGTGTGTGTGTGTATGTGTGTGTGTGTATGCGCAGTTCCTACAGCCACCAAATCGGTCATTCATTTGCACAATTTCCAGCTATGACTTTCCTTTGCACAGGGCAGATCATTCACTGTACTGCACAGTGTGTTCATTCATCAATTCTTCCCAATGGAAACACACACACACACACACACACACACACACACCTTTGCATTCTGCTTTGCATCCTCGTTTCCAGCTCTACACTAAGCTCATGGACGGTGTTGTGAGTGTACAATAATACCGGCTCTTTTTCACAGTTACTGAGGCATCTTTTTACCCCAGAACCAGCAATTCTATAGGGTTGGGGATATCTATAGTGTGTGTGTGTGTGTGTGTGTGTGTGTGTGTGTGTGTGTGTGTATTCTTGTGGGTATATTTCTATAGTGTGTGTAAAACTCTATAGGGTGTGGAATTCTATAGTGTGTGTGTGTGTGTGTGGGTCAAATTTTATACTGTGTGTGGAATTGTATAGTGTGTGGATTTGTTTATTAGACCAAGAGAAGAGAGAGAGAGAGATGAAGAGAGAGAGAGAGAGAGAGAGAAGAGAGAGAGAAGAGAGAGAATGAGAGAGAGAATGAAGAGAATGAGAGAGAGAGAGAGAGATAGAGAATGAGAGAATGAGAGAGAATGAGAGATGAGAGAGAGATATAGAGAGAGAGAGAGATATACAGAATGAGAAAGATGTTAAAATACTACAGGCAACTTGTGCTTCTAAACGAACGCCATGAATGCAGCAGAACCTGTTTTTTATGTGTTTGTGTGTGTGTGTGTGTTGGTGTGCGCACTGAGCTGTGTTTTGTTTTTGAGGTTTGTTTACAGAAACTGTTTTGAAGTTTTGCTCTGTAGAAGTTCATAAAAGAAGACAAAACGCTGTCTAATAAGCGCAAGTTGTGTGTGTGTGTGTGTGTGTGTGTGTGTGTGTGTGTGTGTGTGGTCTGGTGCGTGCAGTTACCATTTATAGTGGAGGAATGATGTGTATCATTGTCTCATTGTTGGTAAAAATGGTTCAAGTTACATTTTTATGCACACACCTTCAAAATTGTGTGTGTGTGTGTGTCTGATGGAAACTTTCCCTGTTTATCACCTGTACATGTTCCAGCTCACTCACACCTCCTTTAATAATTAGTGCAGCTCCGTGTCACTCTTTTGTCCACTGCATGCGGGCAGTCCTGTCATCTTCACACGCTCACTTTAGGCGCGATTTAGGCGGCTATTTACGGAGACAGTACCATCACATCCCACATCCAATACACACACACACACACACACACACACACACACACACACACCCACACACACACACACACCATCGTCATCGCCCTGTGAACCCTGCTCAGTTCATTAACAGCAGTGAGTTCCTCTAAACGATGCCCAGTTCAGGAAAATTGGGTTGAAACTTACTGTTGTAACACTTGTTGCTCTCCACTGGAGCGGCGCTATAACTACAACATTACCACAGTCTTTAATCCTAAATCATTAATCCTAATCCAATTTTATTCCCCATCTTACTTTTTTTTCTGACCGAACACAGACTGATTATATAACAGATGTTATTTGCCTTATTTCCTATTTTTATTTATTTATTTTTTATGTTTTTGGGGGGCATTTACCTTTTTTTGAGATGAGAGATAGAGAGTAGAGAGATGTGGAGAGAGAGAGAGCGAGATGGAGAGAATCCGATCTGAAAAAATACCACCATTGTCGGCCATGTTCGGGCCCTGAGCAGGGCCCCTAACCCCCGATTGCTCAGTTGTATAACAGAGATAAATGTAAGTCGCTCTGGATAAGGACGTCTGCCACATGCTGTCAATGTAACCCATTTTCTCCTTATTCTCTTCCTTCTCAACTAATCATTAACTAGCTGTCGTCTGCTGCTAGTTAACACCTAACGAGTAAATGCTGCCTGCAGTGTTTATTTTTTGTATCAACGGACGCTGTGTGTAGATTTTATGTAGATATTTTTTGGGGGCATTTTTGCCTATTATTGATAGGATAAAGGGGGATAAAATGGGGGGTGGGGGGGTAACACAACTGGGAATCAAAAAAACCCACAATCTTACAACCATAACCATAACCATGAGCCACCACTTCCCCTTTTTTACAGCACATGATGAAACTCTTCTTTCCGCAAAATAAGTTGGGGGGGTCAGAGCGCAGGGTTAGCTATGATACAGCGCCCCCCTGTAGCAGGAAGGGTTAAGGGTTCTCGCTCAAGGCTCAACAGTGGTTGGCTTGCCGGTGGTGGGGCTTGAACCCAGGTCCCTCTGACAGATCAGCAACTCAGCGCCTTATTGCTTAATAAATAAATATTTTAGTGCCATTAACACACGCCAAACCTGAGGGGGGTTTTTTTTAATGAAAGCTGCTTGTTTTAAATCCTACACGGTTTGGTGTATTTGTTCCAGCTGTTTTAAGCTTTACCTGTTCCAGATGTGTGTAATCTCATTCTGACTCCTGCTTCCTGTTGTGTGTTTTAGACAACATTCCAGTGGAGCTGCGAGACCCTTTCTATCTGGACCAGTACGAGCAGGAGCACCTGAAGCCTCCTGTGACACGGCTGCTTCAATCTCCTGATCTCTACTCTACTGCAGAACCTATAGCCTGCTGCATGCCGGCGGCCCCGGGGCCAACGGGACGCCGAAAGACAACACCGTCCTCCTACAGAACCTCGGTCAAAAGGGCGTAACCCCTAAAGACCAGAACACCCCAGTGACCGAAGCAGACCTCCAGCACAGGCCTGTCAAAATGGTAAGTGGGAGTAGATTATAGAGAGAAGAATGTGTGTGTGTGTGTGTGTGTGTGTGTGTGTGTGTTGTGTGTGTGTGTGTTTGTGTGTGGTTTCATGGAGTTTACTACTTATGTGTGTGTGGAGCTTTGGAGTTCACTAATGTGTGGAGGATGTGTGTGGTGAGCGAGTTCACTAGTGTGTGTGTTGAGGTCACTAATGTGTGTGTGTGAGCGAGTTCACTAATGTGCGTGTGTGTGTGTGTTTCAGGGAGTTTACTTGTGTGTGTGAGCGAGTTCACTAATGTGTGTGTGTGAGCAAGTTCACTAGTGTGTGTGTGTGTGTGTGTGTGTGTTAGGGAGATCACTGATGTATGTGTGTGTAAGGGAGGTTACTAATGTGTGTGTGTGTTTGAGGGAGTTCACTAATGTGTGTGTTTGGAGATGTTCCAAATCGCTCTCTCACTGAGTCAATAGACGTTGTTGATTGTTTTGCTGCTTTTTATAAGCTGTCAGTAGCAGAACCGGTAAGAGGCTCTTAGGGGGGGGGTGGGGTAGGAGGGGCAAGAGATGGGGGTGGTGGGAGGGGCAAGAGGATGGGTGGTGGAGGGTGGGAGGGCAATTGGTCGGTGACCTGTTTCTTTTCCCAGTCTGAGTCCAGGGATTTTAGGTAAATTAGAAAAGACCCTCTTTCACTTCACCACTGTTAAGAGGCTTTGTGTGGGTGTGTGTGTGTGTGTGTGTGTGTGGGACACAGCGCTGATTTGGAGAGCGCTGCTAAAGAGCACATGGTGATGAAGTACGTTTAGAAAGGATCAGACAACAGAGTACAGTGTGTGTGTGTGTGTGTGTGTGTGTGTGTGTGTGTGTGTGTGTGTGTGTGAGTGAAGAGGACATTATTATGGTTTCCTAAGGAGGTTAGAGGGACGTTTGTTATCTTGTTTTGTCAGGCTTGTTCTTGTCGTATCGTCGTCCTAGGACACGACTGTCAAACTCAAATTCAGCATTTTAGTCCAGACCTCCAAAGACTGTCAATCTTTTCTTTTCCTTTATTTTTTAAACATTTTACTTATTAGAATTTTCACTAATGACACTAATAACCAAGGCGGTGAATTTGGACTCGGATTGTTTTCTATAAATATATATAATATAATTAATCTTAAATATTAATCATACAGATAAAGTTATTGTAATCGGTGGTAATAGTGTTTATTATTTTGATTATATTAGCGGTTTTATCAGTAGATATGTTTAATCACATGGTCACATGATTCCACCGGAGAAACAGGAAGAAACCAATAGGACAGGGTGTTCTAGCTCTATATAACTGTATCTGAAATCTCACGCATTTTTACTATATAGTATGCAAATAAACAGTATGTATAATTAGAAGTATACTCGAATTTATAGTAAAAAAAAATAAATTACAGTGGGTGAAAAGTTCCTGGATGATCTACTACGTCCACCAGGATGCTAACGTACACATACGATTCACACTTTACAATCCTATAATGGTGGCGGAAGAGACCTGCGGAAGTGATGGAAAGCAGGAAAGGAGCATTTTCTGTGTTTTGTGTAGCTTTAAGTGTTTTGGAAAAACAATAGAGGTTCTAATACAGCGGTGCACTGACTTACGAGTTTAATTAGTTCGTAACTCAAATTACTCGTATGTTAAATCAATTTTTCCCACTGAAATGAATTGAAATATCATTAATTTGTTCCGGGTCCCCAAAAACACACCACAATTTTTTTTGTTGCATGTTTTTAAATAAGAAATAAGTTTACTGCGGCGTTCGCTACGCTAACTAGCGGTTGGGTGTCTGAGTTGTGAGCTAAAATTCAGGTTACAAACTTTAAAGCTAAAAAATCAGCCGAGAGACGACTCGTACCTCGAAAAACTCGTAAGTTGAGCTACCAGTTTACATGCGATTACTTTGCACTTGTTTAACATCCAACTTAAAATTTTCTGTCTGCTGTGATGGCAGGTGACACGTGACTATATCATCATGGTAGGTATAGTAGGTCTAAATTTCATCCATACTACTCTTATTATACTATATAGAACATACTATTGATACGGACAGGAAGTACGTACTGTAATGTAGCAGAGGAGCCGAGAGCGAGAAGTTCAGGGTTTAGAATCTAAAGAGAAATGATTTTATTGTTAACTTTATTAGTAACATGGTTTGATTTTATAGGTATTTTATAGGTATTTGTGTGGGTTTACTCCGGGTTCTCCAGTTTCCTCCTACAGTGCAAAAACATGTGTTGGATTGATTGGTGGTTCTAAATTGCCCATAGGAGTGTGTAGCTGTGTGTGTGTGGTTGTTTGTCTGTTTGTGGCCCTGTGATAGACTGATGACCTGTCCAGGGTGACCCCTTCCTTTTACCCAATGACAGCTGGGATAAACTCCAGCAGATCCCCGTGACCTTAATTAGAAATAAGCGGGTGTAGACGATGGATGGATGGATGGATGTTAATTATAAGGAAATTTACAAACAATATTGTGTTAAAATAATTTAATAATCTTTGTTGTTATTAAGAAATAAAGAAATATTAAGAAGAAACTTCCACCCGAAACTTCACACACACTTAACCCTAATTAACACACTTTATTTAATTGACAGATCAAGAAAACGGTTGTAATTGTGTGTTTTTTTGTTTTTTTTTTCCTCATCCCACCGAAACCAGACTGGATACGCCGCCACCTACACAACACACGACGTTCCTCTGAACGGTGTTCACACCGAGTGCAGCACACAGACGTTAACTCGAAAATGAGAAACCAGCCAGTCTTGTGTAGTCGGGCTTTCAGACTGCCGCCAATCACAGTTTGTTTTGTTCATCATTGTGGGAAGTGGTAGCTTAGTTGTTGGATGACTATTGGAAGGTCATGGGTTTAATACCCAGTACCACCAACCTGACACTGCTGGGCCCCTGAGCAAGGCCCTTAAACCCCAAGTGTGCAACTGTACAAGTCCAGTAATTGTAAGTCGTTCTGGATAATGAATTATGGTTTCCGGTTGGTTTCCGGCCACTGCTGGGCCCCTGAGCAAGGCCCTTAACTCTCAGCTGCTCAACTGGATACAGATTAATGTCGGTTGTTCTGTCTGATGTCGTGTGTCAGAAATGTAGCTGTTGTTTATGGGCTGTGTGTTTATCTGCTCCTGTAAACAGGTGCTGCAGCGTTAGTGTGGTTTAAGTGGGTTCAATGAGGTCTTGCTCGCTCGCTTGCGCTCTCTTCTTTTCTCTCTCTCTCTCTCTCTCTCTCTCTCACACACACACACACTCCCACCTCTCTTTCTTTCTCTCTCTCTCTCTCTCTCTCTCTCTCTCTTTCTCTTACACACACACACACACACACCGCACACACGCTGTCTCTCCCACCCTCATCCCTCTCTGCTTCATGTGGGTCGTGTCAATCCCATCCCCCCACCCCAGCACTCAGCCGACTAAAGATGAAAGATCAGTGTACATTAGAGCTCTGGGCTGTTCTATGCAGCAGTATTGCATCTGTATGAGGAAGAGATGTTCATGGACACACACACACACACACACACACACATTTGCAGCTATTTCCTCTCCGGGCCACCAGTGCAAGGGGTCTGGGTTCGATTGGAAATGTTTATTCTACTTAATGCATGTGGAAATGCCTAATGGTGGAGGCTCAAATGGTGGGTGGGCTCTTTATCATGAGGCATTTTGGAAAAAAACTTGGGAAAATTTCTGAGAATTTATTTTAATTATTTAAAAATTTAGGGAAGTGTTATATACTATACTGCAACTCGCTCCTGGCAGGTCTCTACCTCTGAGTGCAATTCGTTTCTGCAGATGATTCAGAATGCAGCTGCACGTGTTATTTCAACCTACAAAAAGTTTCACACACCACTCCACGGAGCTGCACTCATTACTCCTCGCATAGCACCACACCACGCTCCCTCAGATCCACAAGTACTGCTCGACTTGTTCCACCCTCCCCTAGGACACACGGTAGGTCTGCCTCAAAACTTTCCTCTGTTCTGACACCAAGGTGGTGGAATTAACTTCCCATCAATGTCAGAATAGCAGAATCACTGACTGTCTTTAAGAGACGATTGAAAACCCACCTCTTTCTAATATACCTAGCTGTTTTGTTGTTGCTACACTGATTTGTGTACTAGCGCAGCAGTATTGAGCTGTTCCATGATGTACGTAGCTCTGGACAAGAACGTCTGCTAAATGCTGTAAATGTTAATATAAACTGTAATGTACAAACACGTATTAGCATTTTGTTTGGCCATGAGTTGACATTATAGGTGTGTGTTGTGGAGGAATGCACTGTGCCTGCCAAGACGTGTCCCCTGTCCATTTAATTGATAAATATTCAGGGTAGAAATTTATTAAATCTGATTGTTTTAGCTGAGATTAGACTGCAATAGTTCATAGACCAAACTTCCATTTTACATATTCTCAGTATTTATTCCCGTTAAATTCCATGGAAAGTTTCCATCCTGGAAAAGTCTCAGGTTGGGATATCATGAGTAGAAAAACTAGAAATTAGAAATAGAAAACTATTTATAGAATTCCGAACGGCTCAGTAATGCAACAAAAGAAATGGTTGCATTGGTACTTTACGCTTCAGTGGCGCATTAAATTCTATTAATAATTAAAAACCTTCTGCTTTCATGTCGTTTACTAAGCAGACCATAAAAAATAACTAATGAAGAGAAGTTAAAATTATGAAAAAGAAAATGATGTGACTGGATGAACAGTATCAGAGGATCCGCTACACACACACACACACACACACACACACACACACACACACACACACACACCAATTGCTGACTCATGTTTAAAAACTAGCAAGTATTGCTAGCCAGAGCTGCAGACTGTCAGCAGAAGAGCTGGACTTCACAGCAGCTTTTATAGTCTAAAAGGGCATTTGACTGACATGTAAAGCAACCAATCACGGTTAGTTATTAAGTCACATGTTTAGGAACAAAAAACAAAACAGATTGACATGCAACCATAGACTGAAAATCCAGCATTTGATTGATTCAAAGTTTTAACATAGCAACACACACACACACACACACACACGTGCACACCTCTTTCCGAAATTTGATAAAATCCAATTAATAAGAGTGAAATTTTTGAAGTCCTGAAAGCCTTCGTCCAGTATTCGCTTCGGATTCTGCTGAAACACTTGTCCTCTAGTTACATTTACATGTGCAGTATTTGGTAGACGTCCCTTTATCCAGAGTGACTTACATTATTCCCTGTTATACAACTGAGCAATCGGGGGTTAAGGGCCTTGTTTAAGGGCCCAGCAGTGGTGGCTTGATGGTGCTGGGAATCAAACCCGGGTCTTCAAGTTGGTAGTCCAACACCTTGACCATTGCGCTACTACTTCCCCTGTCCCCAGTGGCGTCCCCGTGGTGGCGTTTTTACCCTGACCCACTTCGCCGAGCAGAACAGTTCTCCTGCTTTGGTTCTTAAGCCCCTCAGTTAAATCCATATCTGTGATTTTTGATGTGTGTTAACTTTAATGCAAACTACTAAAACCCGGTGGGACCTGGTGAGACCTGATGAGACATTTCCAGTCATTTGATCGCAACATTCCTGCGCTCTTTATTTAACCAATACTGATGGCTTAAGATTGATGTGTGTTTACGCAGGACTTTACCTCACAGTCACAGCCTCGTCGCACCGTTTCCTGCACCTCCTCCCTTTTCCTCTTGAACCCTTGACCTCACTCGACACGACATGATGCCTGAGCATTTAATCATTTTATGATTTAATTTATCTGTGCTGGGTATAAACCTCAGACTCCACCCATCCAGGAGCTTAGCGACGTTTTTTTCTGCTGTTAAGCTGTGCATTGTGGGTCATTGTCCGTTGCTATGGTGATTTGGCAGCTTGTTTGTCTGCTGATCCTTCGCTGGACCCCCCCTACCCTCTGTTTAGGATGAACTTGTGATTTGGCTTTGAGTCCAAAGGGGCCGACATCGATGAAACACATACCATCTTGCTCTCTCTTATTTATTTTGGGACTTTTGTATGGTGGCTGAGAGAGCTCAATTCACTGCAGCTTGAGAAAAACACATGCAAATAGAATAAACACCTCAAGGCAAGAAGGTCCCGGGTTCAATTCCCCTGCAGGGGTCTTTCTGTGTGGAGTTTGCATGTTCTCCCTGTGCTTGTGTGGGTTTACTCCGGGTTCTCTGCTTTCCTCCTACAGTCCAAAAACATGTGAGTGTGGCCCTGTGATGGACTGGCGACCTGTCCAGGGTGTCCCCCCTCCTGCCTTTTGCCTATTTAGAGACGGCTGGGATAGACTCCAGCAGATCCCTGTGACCCGGAATTAGGGAATAAGTTGGTATAAGTGAAATGAATGAGTGAATAAATGAATGAATGAAATTAAGAAAACATCTTCAATGTGCTGCAAATTCTCACCATTCAACCAAATACAAAACTTGCTGCAAGGGGAACCCAAAAAGTGGTGAACCGGCTGGGACCTGTTTACTGTTCAGTGGTTATTGGTCAGTGGTGTTCTATGAACTGAAAGGCAAGTTATTTATTTATTTATTTTTTTAATTGTCCTGTCTTTTGGAAATTATTAGTCTGAATAATCTGGTCCCAGTTGAGTTTGTCAGTATTTGGGTTCCCCTTGAAACATTTCCTTTGTGGTCTGTACTAGTTACAGCACGTTTCTGTTTCCGGCTCATGTTAGATGTTTTGGGGAGAAAGTCAGAAAAGCACAGATTGAGGTGGTTTGGACATGTCCAGAGGGAGGGCTAATAAATAAATTGGTTGGAGGATGTTAGAAACGAAGCCACCAGGCAGAAGGTAAAGATGAAGACCAGAGAGGAGGTATATGGATGCGATAAACGAAGACATGAAGTTAGTGTGTGTGAGTGGGGTTTGGTGGAGACAGATGATTCGCTGTGAAGACCCCTGAAAGGGAACAGCAGAAAGGAGAAGGAGAAGAAGAAGAAGGGTTTTCTTACATTGCAGCGTGTTGAGCTCTCCGAGCCACCGTACTTTCATCATGTAATTGCCATGTGTTAGCTTTTTGGAGTAATTACGTCAAAACTGAACAACACCCTTACTTCATTTCCTGTGTCTGTCCTTGTGAACAGATCGTCCCACTGTCCCACCCATTCATCACTAAATGATTGATTTCAGCAGTCCCCCGGCTTTTTATCGACTCTACATGAGCGCTATCAGTCGATTGTACAGTTCAGGAACCTGCTAGTATTGTACATGCTACGTGGTACGCTTATCAGGCAATAATTTTGATGCAATAAACTGGAGTATTGTTACTTACAGATATAATAGTTTATTATCTTCAGTAAAATTTTGTCCTGCTAGTTGCAAGTCTCTTCACGCCCTGTTAGCAATCGCTAATTAGTCTAAATATGTATTTATATATTCTGGGGAAGGACCTGAAAATGTGCATCCAATCAAAATATACCTCTCCTACCTGCCTGTCACACCCTGTTCACGCAGACAGGATACGTCCTCCTCGCATTCACGTACGCTGTGCCGGCAAACGGCAACAACCCGACCTTCATCCCAACGATGGACATCACGTGACCTTGTAAAAGTATCCAGCGAAAGAAATACAGTATTTAAAAGGGCTATTGCGAAAAAATGGCTGGATTTAAAAAAAAAAAAAAAAAAAAAATTTTGTTTCCAAGAGTCAAGTTTGATATTTTATTACTGCATTATAACGTTTTTCAGTGGTAAATGATACATGGTGTATTGTCATGTCGTCTCTAGCAATTTGCAGGGACGGTGGGACGTACACGTTCAGTGCTATTAGGCTACAGTTAGCATTTTCCAAGATGTCCTGCTGCATCTTAAATGTTAATTAATAAATAAAATAAATTATTAATATTTTTAAAATGTTATCAGCTGTTTCCTTGTTCGCTTTTTCAGCTATTCTGCATTTTTAGAGGTAGACGCACAAACGCTCAGTTGTTTAAAAGAGATGAATGCGAGTCGCTTTGGTTAAGGACGTCTGCCAAATTCTGTAAATGTAAATTTTCTCCTGACCTACTGCTTAAAGTTTCAACGTCTGTTCACATTCGTCCGCTTACACCTCGGTTAGGTGTTTTATTGCTGCCTCCTGATCCAAAGTAATCCATTAATACTGTTCTATTCATCGCTGCAAGCCAGACCTCCTGAATCCTGCTTACTAGATCCTTTCCTTCATCACAACACATCCAACACTTCAAACTCGTTTACCAGTTCAACCTGGGTCTCCCAGTGCAGCACAGCCTCCAAATCCACATCTTGCCCCAGGATGGTTTTAGCGCAATGGAGCGGCTGAACCCATAAGCTGGTGCGACATGACCGATCCGTTACCTCTGTGGTCTGGGAAATGGCTCACACTTCCTGCTTATGTTCTATTTAAGAAGAAAAGATCCTTTCCAGAATTCATACACTTGATAATAATGTGTATACCGCACTTACATTTACTGCATTTGAAACCCACAACCTTCAGGTTGGTAGTCACCCGGAGCCATGACCATGAGCCATGACCTCTGACCTCTGTTTCCTATAAAATATGTGGTGTAAATCTGCTATAAAGAGACTGTGTGCTTTATGAAGTTGAGGAATGCGTCCTGCTGACCTGCTCCCTCACCGAACACGGTTAATGATTATACCAGAGACACCGCGCATGTGTCCCATCCGACAAACAGGAAGACGGTCGTGTGTGCGTGTGCCGACATCTCGGTCAGCGGACAGACTTGCACGCGGCACAACCTGTCCAGCACGTCCACGCTTTCGATCAAAAGAACGCAGTAAAACGTTGGCTGTCCTCCATCTTACTAAAAACGATTGATATTCCACGGCTCTTGGCACGACTTTAGCTGCGAGCGGAAATACACGAGACTTGTCCTTGAAGACTGTTTGCAAACGCAAGCATGTTAAACAGCTCAGAGTAACAGCTGATCCTAGATAAGCTTTTCGGTTCTTTATTCCACTTAATGGTGGGAATCTGAAAGATCCTAATGACTTCATACAGGTTTCACTCAAGCTACATCACAATAACGTACTACTTAAGTAGATACTACATTTAAGTAAGTATGTTCTTCCCTGTCGTTAATAAGTCTGTTCTATATAGTGTGGTTACGGGTAGTATGAGTAAAATTAAGACGTACTATAGCCGCCATGTTGATATTGACATGTGACCTATGATATCACAACACAGCAAATTAGAATTTAATTTAATTTAATTAGAATTTAAAGTTTAAACGAGTGCAATTTACATTTACAGCATTTGGTAGACGTCCCCTTATCCAGAGCGACTTACTTTTATCTCTTTTATACAACTAAGCAATTGGGGGCCCAACAGTGGTAGCTTGGTGGAGCTGGGATTGGAACCCACAATCTTCGGGGTGTTAGTCCAACACCCTAACCATGAGCCACCACTTCTCCCTCAATTTTATCACAAGGTCCGATGTTTTTAAAATGTAAGTGTTTTAAAAAATGTAAGTCTTTTAGCCACCTCCACATTTGACCAGTCGTGTCTCCCGCAGCCTCACGGGAAAATAAAGTGTCTGTCTGTACACACTCTGTGCATACTTTTAAATCCGGACGGGAGCAGTAGATCATCCGGAACCTTCACAAATACTGTTTTTTGCATACTAAGGATTCGGACATATTACTCACTTCATGTCCTCAGTTTCGTATACTACATACAGGATGTCCCATAAGTGTCCATACATATTAAAAAAAAACCAAAACATATTTATTCATATAATCTGCGCTACATGACTAGCATTGTTTCGAGAGAACATTTGGATGTGTGTCCTCCGCTGCTGTAGAACACGTATAAGCACAGCTGGAGTTATGTAACATTTCTGTTAGAAAATGTAAAAATTTCCAGATGTCAATATGACTATTTAGCACTGATGCCTCATAGTAAGAAGGTCCTGGGTTCGATTCCCCTGCAGGGGTCTTTCTGTGTGGAGTTTGTTTGTTCTCCCTGTGCTTGTGTGGGTTTACTCCGGGTTCTCCGGTTTCCTCCCGCAGTCCAAAAACATGCATGCTAGATTGATTGGTGATTCTAATTGCCCATAGAAGTGTGAGTGCGTGTGTGTGTGACCCTGTGATGGACTGCCGACTGTCCAGGCGGTCCCCCTCCAGTCTTTCACCCTTTCAGAGACTCCAGCAGATCCCTGTGACCCCGAATTAGAAAATAAGCGAGTATAGAAGATGAATAAATAAATATGACTAAAATCTTTAAAAAGTGACTTTGTGCATCTGGGAGGATCCGAGCAGGGGTGTGTATGGTGAGCTGTGTGTGTGTGTGTGTGTGTTAAAGGTCTTACACACTCTTATCGGGATTAAAGCAGCCCTCCCTAATGCTGGCACACTGTTTTAATGAGGCGGTGTGTTTGTAATAGGATGGGAGGAGCAGAGGAGGGACGAGGAACTGCCACGCGACGGGAGAGGACATGTCTTCGACCCGTGTAGTCTACACACGTGAATTTAGTGTACAGTCACAACACTTATTAGAAATAAGGGAGGAGTAAAGAGCATAAGTTTGCGCACCCACCCACACACACTCTTCAGATGAAATATATTTGTTAAGTTGCGTCCAACAACCTGTCAGTCTGAGTCATGCTGTAATATTTTAGCGGGAATGAGAAGGTGGAACAGACTGAAGGAAAAACTCTGACTTCATATGCATTATTGATCTGTTGCTTCATGACTGATTGCGGCTGTTTGTGAAACACAGCGCACACACACACAAACACACACACGCACGGTTCAGTGTCTCGCTCTTTCACCATCTGTGTGTATCTACAGAGTTTTACAGAAACGTCTGTGTTTGCTTGGGGAACCATGTTGCTGTTCATCGATCGGAGCTTCACACAGACAGGAAAGAGCAGACGGAGACAATACACACATCAGAACGCCATCACACATCATAAATTCCCGGTACACACTCAGTGCACACCCGGTACACACTCGGTGCACACCCGGTGCACACTCGGTGCACACCCGGTACACACTCGGTACACACCCGGTACACACTCGGTGCACACCCGGTACACACCCGGTGCACACTCGGTGCACACTCGGTGCACACCCGGTACACACCCGGTACACACTCGGTGCACACCCGGTACACACTCGGTACACACTCGGTACACACTCGGTGCACACCCTTTCCTTTTGTCCATCTTTCCTTCCTTTTTCTTTTTTCCTTCCGTCCTTCCTCCCTTTTCTTTTTTTTTTTTTTTTTTTTTTTTTCTTTTTTTTACTTTTCTTTTCTTTTCTTTTTCTCTTTTTTTCCTTTCATTTTTTTCTTTTCTATTATATGTTTTTATTCTATCGATTTTCCCCATGAGATTGGATTAAATGTTGTTGTCATTGTGCAGAGTTTCACTACAGAGCCAATAAAAGGCATCTTATTAGAAGCACATGCCAAACATTCTCAGTAAAATGTCTCATGCTCCCTGTATCACTCTTTCACACTTTTGAGCCTGATGAAATCCCACCATTTTCATCCTGGAATATTCCCGTATCATCAGGAAAAAAAACTCCTGATGGAATAACCTGTTTATTTAATATATTCAGGTAGTCAGCTGACCTCAATCTTTTAAGCCTGGCCAACTGCAGCACCCTCCTGATCACAGCACTGCCCCCACAGCAGCACTAGACATGACGGGTGCATCACTTTATCCACCTCTCTTTTTTACCCGGATGCCTCCTTAGACCACACGACCTTCTTTTATTGCTCCAGCGTTCAGTCTTTAGTCTCCCTAGTAAATGGAAAACCTCCCCCGTCCCCCCACCCCCCTCTTACACTCACTGATCAGTGGATTTTATGTGTGTGTGTGTGTGTGTGTGTGTGTGTGTGCGTGCACATACTCAGACTTGTACTATTTAACACAGCTGTGAGTTTTACTGTTGTTTTTTATAATTTGGTTTCACCAAAAGTCGATCACGATCAGTCCAGATTTTTATCCGACCACATTTCTTTCATAAAGATGATGGTTCCTTCCTGTCCTTTCAGTTTTTCCTAATGCCTTGGACAGCAACCTCCTTAGATGTTTTCAGTGCTTGATCTTCTTCTCCTTCTTCCTCTCCTTACGGCTGTCGCCACAGCGAATCATCTGTCTCCACCCAACCCTGTTCTCTACATCCTCTTCACTCACACACACTAACTTCATGTCCTCGTTTATCGCATCCCTATACCTCCTCTCTGCTCTTCCTCTTTACCTTCTGCCTGGTAGCTTGTCTTCCAGGCAGGATGTGTCTTCCGACATGTTTGTTTAAGTAATGAGAAGCTTCCCATTGCATCAGTTTGGGTTAAGTAACTTGTTAGTTGTGCGCGTGTGTGTGGTGTGTGTGTGTGTGTGTGTGTGTGTGTGTGTGTATATATATATATATATAACACACACACACACCAGATTGGATAGTGGAGTGCAAGTTTACAGTCTCACAAGGTGAAAAGAGCAGTGGCGTGTAAACAGGTGTGTTCTGTATAATGAGTAAACGGTGAGTAACTGTAAAGTGCAGTATGATGGCGGGTTCTTCTATAGCGAAGAAATTTATTTCATAAACAAATTGAGTTAACGCTGGAGTTTGAAGTCGAGCAGGTCGACAGCTGAAAGGGGGAAAAACTGTTCCCGGGTCTGCTGGTGTGGCACTGAACTGTGGTAGCGTCTACCAGATAGAAGAGGGTTAAACAGTCGATGGTTGGGGTGAACGGTGTGTTTGATGGTCGGTCTGTCTGTCTGTCTGTCTGTCTGTCTGTCTGTCTGTCTATGTCCAAGAGACGATTTGTACCTCGAAAAACTCGTTAGTTGGACACTCGTACAACGTATCCAATGTATTTAATATAATGATTTGTGTTGTTTATTTGGTTTATTAAGTAAACTTTTTATATAATTAAACGGTTTGTTTATATAGGCTGTGCCGTCACAGGGGATTTTACACTGAAATGATTATTTTTATTATTGTGGTCAATAAATTATTATTCAGTGTTAATCGAGGCTCTTAATCTGTTTGGGATGTTTCTTTTTCGTATTTTAAGAAGAAATAATTTTCGATTGCAATCCCCAGCACCACCTGGTGTGTGTGTGTGTGTGTGTGTGTGTGTGTCAGTATAAGTCACAGTCTTGGCGTCTGCACATCTCCGTCTCTGCTTTATTACATAAAGCGTAATGGCCTTAATGGTCTCTGTGTTTCATCCGTGTTCTGACAGCCGTTCTTCTCTTTCTGTGATTGGTTCAGAGCGCCCACTTAGCAGTGATGGACGCTTTAATGGCGGTGGGAGCCATGGAGACGCTGAGGGTGAGCGGAGGAGTGGAGAGACTCGGGGGAGAAGACGACTGGGAGAGGGCGCTGCTGCACTGGGTCAACACGGTCAGTGTGTAACACTGTGCAACCACACACACACTCACAAACTGCTCACAGACAAGTACACAACTTCACACATACACACACCATCATATATCCACAAACACACACCTTGATGGAGCTCAGCAAATGTTCTACAGACACATCATGCACAACAGTACACACCTCTCTCTCTCTCTCTCTCACACTCACAAACTGCTCACAGACAAGTACACAACTTCACACATACACACACCATCATATATCCACAAACACACCTGATGGAGCTCAGCAAATGTTCTACAGACACATCATGCACAACAGTACACACCTCTCTCTCTCACACACACACACACACACACACCACACACACACACACACACACCACACACACACACACTCAAACAACCAAACTTAGTGAAGTGTGTGTTGAAATAAAGATAAATAAAATTATTGCTGTTTTATCAATCAGTATTTTATTCATTTACTTTTTTCTGGCACTTGGTAGACGCCCTCATCCGGAGCGTCTCACTCACAGAGTGCCTGATTGGTTAATGTTGCTTTGATGGACAGGAGATATGGCGTACCAGGAAGCATGGCCATTTTTGCTTCCTTGGATTGCTGCCGAACCCCAGTTTAGTGTAGACGAGGTGTGTGAAGTAAACAAAACAATTACACAGACTGGCTGAACTCCTTATTGAGTAACGAGGCGCGAACACAAACCCTGCACTGTCTGCGACTCGCCAGCCGCACAATTACACCGCTTGCACATGTTTGACCTGTTTGACTGACGGTTAAGTTGAGTGTGGTGCAGACAGCCGTGTGTCCCTGCCAACTGGGATGGGACAGACGGTCATATAAACCACACCTGAGCAGGGACACGGTTACGTCTTTCTCACACAACTGATGCTTTCTTTATTGTAAAATGAGTCAATCTGGGAGTGAAAGAATGTCTCTATCTATCTATCTATCTATCTATCTATCTATCTATCTCTATCTATCTATCTGATCTCTATCTCTATCTATCTATCTGTCTCTATCTATCTATCTATCTGTCTCTATCTATCTATCTATCTGTCTCTATCTATCTATCTGTCTCTATCTATCTTCTGTCTCTATCTATCTATCTGTCTGTCTGTTTATCTATCTATCTATCTGTCTGTCTGTTTATCTATCTATCTATCTGTCTGTCTGTTTATCTATCTATCTATCTGTCTATCTCTATCTATCTATCTATCTATCTGTCTCTATCTATCTATCTATCTCTATCTGTCGTCTATCTATCTATCTATCTATCTCTATCTATCTGTCTCTATCTATCTATCTATCTATCTGTCTCTATCTATCTGTCTATCTATCTATCTATCTATCTATCTGTCTGTCTGTCTGTTTATCTATCTGTCTGTCTGTTTATCTATCTATCTATCTGTCTGTCTGTTTATCTATCTATCTATCTGTCTGTCTGTTTATCTATCTATCTATCTGTCTGTCTGTTTATCTATCTATCTTTATTTAGCTCTATCTGTATGTCTATCTATGTGAAAGTATTTAAAAGTCTGTAAGTGGTCAGAACGAGAGAGAGAGAAGGAGGGACAGAGATAGAAAGAGATGGCGGGACAGCGGGAGAGAGAAAAGAGACGGCGGGACGGCGGGAGAGAGAAAGAGACGGAGGGACAGCGGGAGAGAGAAAGAGACGGAGGGACAGCGGGAGAGAGAAAGAGACGGAGGGACAGCGGGAGAGAGAAAGAGACGGAGGGACAGCGAGAGAGAGAAAGAGACGGAGGGACAGAAATGGAGGGACAGAGAGAGAGAGAGAGACGGAGGGACATATATAAATTAATTGCTTTTATTTTATTAATTTTTATTAATTTGTTTGTTTGTTTTTTTCTCTCAGTTAAATGAGACACTGAAGGAGCGCACAGAGACGGAGCAGAACCAGAGCTCAGAACCACAGCCTGTCGAGGCCTCGGTAAAACCAACCACCTCTCTCTCTCTCTCTCTCTCTCTCTCTCTCTCTCTCGCTCTCTCTCTCTCTCTCTCTCTCTCTCTCTCTCTCTCTCTTCCTCTGTGCTGCTTTTTTCCCACACACAGGGATTTAATATCTCTTTTCTTTTCTTCTTTGCTCTTTTCTGTGCTTTTTTTTTCCCCCTCTCTTTTCTTGTACCCGCTGCTGCACTCGTCTCGCAGTGTCCCACCCCCGCTGGTACTGGAAACTTGTTCCTGTAAGTCTATCTCTCCCTCTCTTTTCATCCTTCATTCTTTTATCTCTCACAGACTTCTTTTGTGGTCGGTACACACCTCGAGAGACGGCTGTCGCGCACACACACCCTCTTAATTGGGTTCATTTAAAAATCAGACATTAGACAAAGACTAAATGCCAGAGAATGCCTCTTCACGTGGCTCTTCATGATTGACGCGTGTGTCTGCATGCGTGTTGTTGTGTCTGCATGCGTGTGTGTGTCTGCATGCGTGTGTGTGTCTGCATGCGTTGTGTCTGCAGTGTGTGTCTGCGTGTGTCGCATCGCGCGCGCGTCTGCATATATGTATGTATATATATGTATATAGTATGTATGCGGTGATGCGTGTATGTGCATGCGTGTATGTGCATGCGTGTATGTGCATGCGTGTATTCTTGTATGTGCATGCGTGTAGTGCATGCGTGTATGCATGTATGCATGCGTTATTGCATGCGTGTATGTAGTATGCGTATGTATGTATTTATATGTGTGTATATGTGTGTGTGTGTGTGTGTGTGTGTGTGTGTGTTTTGACTTGGCACGGCTTCACGAAAGAGATTACAGTAATTGTAGCTAAGCCAGATTCCGCCGGTGTATCAGGTGTTGCCGGTTCACACAGTCACCTCTGTTCCCATCTCGTCTCCTCTTCCCGAATCTGCGCTTGTCCCACTTTTCTCTAACAATGTCCCCGCTGTGTGTTTCCTCATTATCTCTCTCTCTGTGTGTGTGTGTGTCTGTGTGTGGCTGCGACGCTTTGCATGAATTCTCACTCCTGCATTTTCTAGTTATTTTAATCTAAAAATGGATTTTATTCTTTCCCTCCCTGTGTGTGTGTGTTTGTGTGTTTGTGTGCGGGCCTGTTTGTGTTTGTGCCTTTGCCTGTTTGTGCGCCTGTGTGTTTGTTTGCCTGTGTGTCCATTGTGTGTGTGTGTGTGTGTGTGCTGTTGGTTTCTAATTTCTGCAGAATAGTGTATTTGAGTTAAACTGTAAGCCGGTGCTGTGTGAGTGTGTGTAAAATGGTGTGTGATACACACTGTACACCAGGACTGGCGCTCAGTTTATCAGCTGTTTTTTTCCAGATGCAGATCATCTTTTCCAGATGTTCACTAGAATAATATAATATAAAGTAATGGAACAGCTGTGATGGAACGTCTGTAATGGAACAGGTTACAGTGTGTTTAAGAACATTGGTACAGAACCCTAAAGTGACCCCCCCTCCTCCTCTTCCCCTGCCCTCTCCCCCCCTCCCCCGATTCGTGTGATGTGCAGCTCCGCTACAGGAAGGAGAAGCTGCAGTCTAAGCTGAAGCCCTGGTTTCCTGTGGTGAAGGAGGTGAAGGATCTCTCGAATGGCTGTGCTGTAGCTGCGGTTATACATTACTACTGTCCTGGTCTGCTGCGTCTGGAAGGTAAAACCAACCAAACCTGAAGTTCATGACGAGAGTCGCAGAGCACAAAGTTCACACCAAATCAGTGACACCTCTGCTCTCCAGTCTTTCTATTAATCATTCTTTATATATTAATGTCTTCTCTTTCTGTCTCTCTCTCACTTTGTCTCTCTCTGTCTCTGTCTCTCTTTTTTCACTTTCTCTCATCATCTCTCTTTTTTTCACTCTCCATCTCTCTGTTTATATATCTCTCTTCATCTCCCTCTCTCTCCCTCTCTATTTGTCTCTCTCTATTCTCTCACTCCTGCGCTTTCTCTCTCTCTCTCTCTGTATCTGTCTCTCTCGCTTTCTCTCTCTTTATATCTCTCTCATCTCTCTATCTCTCTCTCTCTCCTCTCCTCCCTCCTGCTCTCCCTCTCTCTCCTCTCTCTCTTGCACTCTCTCCTCTCTCTCTCTCTGTATCTATCGCTTGCTTTCTCTCTCTCTCTCTCTCTCTCTTACTCTCTCTGTATATCTTTCTCTTCATCTCCTTCTCTCTGTGTATTTGTTTCTCTCTCTCTCTCTTTATTTCCTTATATCTCTCTCTTTATCTCTCTTTCTGTTCATCTGTCTCTTTCTCCAAATCTGTCCCTCTATTTATTTCTCTTTCTTTCTCTTTCTCTCTCTTACACACACACACACACACACACTCGCTCTCAGATGTTTCCATGAAGGAATCCATGTCTTTGGCTGACAGTCTTTATAATCTGCAACTCATTCGTGAGTTCTGTGAAAGCTGTTTGAAGAGCTGCTGCCCCCTGGTGTTGGAGGACATACTGTACAGCCCACCTGAGTTACAGGTACACCATAATCGAATTGCGTTTTATATAAATATAATCAGTTATTTTACAGTTTCTTTTCTTTACTTATTGATTGAGTTATTGATCATTGTTGATGATGTTCTTATCTGAGCAGGTGAACATCCTGAGCTTCCTGGCTGAGCTCTTGTACTGGTTTGAAGTCTTTAAGCCCGAGTTTGTTCAGCCGCTAAACAGCACAGAGCTCACAGGTTCGAGCACCTCCAATCCCTTTCCCTGCAGAATTAATACATGCTTTTGCCTGAAATGTGTTTTGAATAATAAAACTTTATTGTAATTATAAAGTTTTCTAGCTGGCTGACAAATTGTACATTAATTGCGTTTATTTTTATTATTATTATTGTTTCACTCCATTTTTTCCCAACGAAAATGCATTGCATTAAATTGCTTTAAGTTTCAGTCTTATGTGGGTAAAATTTGCTTTAAATTTATATCTTTGCCATATAAAGCTTATTTCTTTGCCCAACTAACACATTTTACTTGAGCTAATGATAAAGTAACGATTGTTAGGTTTGCATCTTTTAAGGGAAAAAAGTTAACCCTATTCAAGTATATGCAAAATGAAACGCGGAGTCTCTCGTCTAGAACCCTTTTATTGAAAGCTTGTGGAGTTGTGAAGAAAAAGCACTGCTGACGTTTTTTATACTCGTTTGATAGATTCCTCTAAAAGGACAGAAAATGGCAACAGCGGTTCTGGCAGAAGGTACGAGCAACGGCCACCCAATACACAACACGCTTTTACAGATGATGGTGTGTTTCACCTCCACAGAGAGATTAACTAGTATTTGTCTCTCCTTTGTGTCATCAGTTCTCCCTCGATATTTAAAAGGCCTTTCTTGCCAATATCCCCTGCCACTCCAATTCCAGGTAAGATAAAGCCTAATGCAACCTGTGATTATTTTCGGGTCTTGTCGTATGCCGTCATTTTTGTGTTATGCGTGTTTGTCAGCACATTGTGTATATGTCTATTTGTTAACATTACCATTGGTCTGTGTGTTTCGGTGCATCTTGGTGTGATCAGGCTCACTGAATCAGTCTACCTCAATGTCTCATGTAGAGGCCGCTGGACGTTCATGGAGTAAAAACCCTCTCAGGTAGGACCCTGCATTTCAGTTGCGCTGTTATTTATTATAGTGTTAAGTACTTGTAGAGGCTTTGCTAATTTTTCTTTTTCCTATTTGTGTAGTCGTCCCCTTTCCTCTGCTGTGTCCTTTAGTATCCCCTTTGGTCTGGACAGTGATGTAGACATAGTGATGGGTAACCCCGTCATCTTGCGATCGGTCAGCTCAGATAACCTAAATCCGGCGGGACAGTCTGTAAAACGGGTCCATTACACCCCTCCGGAGGACATCAGCAGGTCTCCAGGACCCAACGGCTCCCAGCGTGCGTCTTGGGCCTCTCGTAGTCCTGCGGTGCCCCTCTTAGCTGAGGAAAACGGGGTCGACGATAGTGATGCCTCTGGGTTGCCCACTATTGAGGAAGCCTTGCAAATCATTCACAATGAAGGAAAAATGGAGCCTCGTTTACATCCGGAAGGAGCGCCTGATGGGTTTTATTTGCACTCACCAGACGACCCAGCCAGTCGTAGACATAACGGTAGCCCTGCTATCGATTCTACTTCTTCAGGGGCAGGAATGCAATACAAGCCAACAGGAAGTGCAAGTCGCACCAGACGTACATCCGATGGCTCACGGGATGACGACTCTGTACTGAGAGATGGCAGTGTGGACTCTGATGCCTCCGAGGATTTTCCAAAAACTCAGTCAACACCTGCGACACCTGCAGCTGGTGCCCGGGTAGGTAATTTATCTGGGCACGAGACCCCAGACAGCGGTGTGAGGATGACTAGCTTTGCTGAGCGTAAAAAGAAACTAACACAGGAACAGCCGACTCCCACAGAGGAACCGCAAATGACCACCTGGGTGGCTAAAAAGACACAGGAGAGCCCCAGCAAAAGTCCAGCACTCAACAGTGAAATGTCAGAGCTTGGGGCGAGACTGGAGGAAAAACGCAAGGCCATCGAGGCTCAGAAGAGACGCATCGAAGCCATTTTTGCCAAGCATAGACAGAGGCTGGGCAAAAGTGCTTTCTTGCAGCTAAAGAAAGAGCAGGGTGAATGTGAAGGCCGGGAAGGAAGTGCAGATTTAGACGGCACATCTTCTACAGAGAAAGACTTAAGACGCATGTCCCTGGACGAGAGATTAGCACGCATAGAAAGTGATGAAGATGATTCGAAGCAGGAGAGGGAACTTCCACCAGATCATGCAAAGGTACAAACTTCTGCACAGCAGACCTCTAGAAACCAAATGTTAGTAGGAACAATTGGTGAGAAGACTAATGTTCCGCTAGGGGATTATAACAATGCAGTGACAAAACTAAATGCAGCTTTAAGCTCGTTGCAGAGTGACATGCAACGCTTGTCTGAGCAACAAAACATGCTGTTGCAAAAGAAAGCCCCCTCTGCCAACCAGGCATGGGTCATCCCACCCAGCACGAAGAGCTCCAATGCAGCAACACCTCAGCGCCTATCCAGGGAGTCGACCCGTGACTTAATACACAATTCTGCCTCCTCGTCACCTTCCCCATCTCGCAGAATCAGTGCACAGGCAGTTCCACCAAAATCACCTGGCTCACACCGCCGGGCACAATCTGCACCCCCAAAAAGCCCCAAAAATCAGCATTACTCAAGGACCGCAGAACCAAAGGCACCTACACTTACCCGGGTCATCACGGCCCCACACAATGTAGATAATATCCCTCATCGACGAAAAGTATCTCCTTGGCAATACAAAGACCAGTCTTCATCTTCCTTTAGCATCGGCTCACCAGTCCCATTTGGCGACTCCCGACCTTCGTCTCGACCCCTTAGCGAGGACACCAGTGACGAGCAAACGGTTTTCACTCTGGAACTAGAGGGAGGTCCCAACCATTTTTCAAACAGGAGGGAACATCAAGGGGGCAGCAGCTCCGGAGCACCATCTGAATGTTCTTTTGAAAGCGACATTCCGGCAGCGGCCTTCCATCGTAAACACAGCAATTTGATAGAGATACCGCTTTCCTCTCTAGAGGGAGAGGACGCTGAACATGTCCCTGATACTACCTCAGACTCCATGAGTGACCATACGGAACCGGAGTTAAAGGGTGGTGTTGGCTTTTTCTTTAAGGTCAGTGCAGCGATATATCTGTGGTGTTGCTTGTACAGGTATATGTAATCGCAATTTGTGCATAACATTTTGAAAACATTTTGCAGCAGGAAGAGACTCGACCAGAAGACGAGATGGCACAGAGGAGAGCTGCACTGCTGGAAAAGCAGCAAAAGAGAGCAGAGGAAATGAAAAGGAAAAAACAGGAGCAGGAACGAGAAAAGGAGGCCAGGTAAGTTTTTATAATCCTAATTCTTATATCGTCTCGAAAAATGTCTTTGAATAGAAAGCATGTTTGGACCCTGGTAAGTCCTAAATATACCGCATTTTAGTTAAGCAATTCCCTTTTTGAGTAGATGTTCTACAACGACCTATGAGGAATGGAATTGAAGAAAAAAATGTTTTATTAAGCAGTTTTGATTTTTAGCGCCCTCTATTGTCACTCAAGTAAATTAAAATAGCAGTGAAACTGCTTTTTAACCGCTGTGTTGCCCTGACTGTATATTAGTAGGTACAACAAGGAAATGATTTGAGTACTTTAATATAGTTACTCTGTATTGAAGCTGTAATTTATTATCTCATAGCAGACGCAATTCCGTGGATGAGCTAGAGCGACCCCAGACGCCGCGTACTCCTCCCCCAGTGCAAACTCCTCCTTCTGAGGGAACTCTGCACCGACGGGGAGTTTTTACCCGGCAGGAATACGAACGGCGCCATCAGCTTAAAATCATGGAAGACCTGGACAAGGTGCTGCGCCAAAAACCCACCACTGTCCGAGGTGTCAAAAAACAGCGTCCGAAAACGATGTTTCGTGATGATTCTGGCCTCTCCCGCAGCCCAGCTAAAGGGTTACTGGGTAAGTATCATGACCTAAACTTTATTCCTACTTATTTAAATGGATGTTGCTGATCTGTTTGTAAATGCTTTTCTGTAGGTTCTAGACTTAATAAGGTGTACTCTCAGTCTACTATGAATCTGTCCTCCATGACCAACGAAAGTGGGACACTTACCAGGAAATCCCCAAGGTAACCGAGGATTGAGTTGCATTGTGTTTAATCAGTCGATCTACTTGTCTGAGTTATCAGTCTGAATAATTCTTATTTCCTGGTTTGCAGTCGCTCTCACTCTCCATCAAGACTGATGTCCCCGGGCCGTATGGCCACGCTGAATGGTGATAAGGACTGGGAGAACGCATCCACCCTTTCTTCCCCAGCATCCATTCCTGAGTACACTGGTACAGTATTACACTTTTACCTGTGTTTTTGTGATTTTGTTATTCATTAGTTTAGTGGTATTGTATATCTTAAAACATAAACGGCATAATTTTCATTTCAGGACCCAAACTGTATAAAGAGCCAAGCTTCAAATCCAACAAGTTTATTATCCACAATGCTATATCACACTGCTGTTTAGCAGGCAAAGTCAATGAACCGCAGAAAAACAAGATCATCGAGGTGACAGACCTTACGGTTATCTTCCTCAGGGTTGTGTTGCGTTTTCCTCCCATTGAATTCTTACATTTTTTTTTTTACTTTTTTTTTTTTTTTAGGAAATGGAAAAGAGCACAGCCAACCACTTCCTCATCCTCTTCCGAGATTCCAGCTGCCAGTTCCGGGCGGTTTACACTATGAATCCAGAGACAGAGGAACTAGTGCGCCTGACTGGCATCGGCCCCCGTATTGTCAGCCTTTCCGTGGTCGAGTCTATCTACAAGTATAGCTCAGATCGCAAGCAGTTCTCGGTCATTCCGTCCAAAACTATGTCCATGAGTGTAGACGCCTTTACTGTCCCCAACCAACTGTGGCAGGCCAAGCGGCCTGGGACTCCAAAAAAGCTTGGAACGCCAAAGTAAAACTAAAAGAAGATATTTGAGGTGTCCTAAATTCTTATTTTTTCCCTTTTCCAGCTATGAAATATGTGAGATACGCAACCCGGCATGACAGTGATAAAAAAAAACCAGAGACTTATTACCAACCCTTGTGGAACACCTCGGTGTATATTTACTCCAGATTAAAAAAATCAAAGAAGGAAGAATGCCATTAATTTTTTCCTAAGCCATTACTCTAATTGCTGGGCTGACTGGAATATCTTGTACAAAACCTGTTTGTCTTTTTCATGCTAAAACTGTTGATGAGGTGAATTTCATTCCATCCCTGTTGTTTTATGACCTCATTCTGTCGTTTCAAATCACTGGTGTGGTTTGACACTAACACTAACACTAAACCTAAACCTGCTGCTTTGCAGAATAAAACCAGAGCATAGTCTCTACCTTCTCTTTTATATACTTTCCTCTTTTCCTTGTTTTTCTTTCTGATTTTTCTCTGATCACAAAACCGACCTAAAACTAGAATATGAATGTAGGGCACATGCCAGCCAAGGGCTTCTCATTTTGTCTTTTCTCATGCGGGACTTGGATTTTTGGAATCTTCCATGAATTAGGGTACGTGTTTCGGTGCCTCTTGCTTACTGTTTGAAATGTAAAATATGTGCCTCTCGCTCATACACTCGCTCTCCTCTGTCTAACCCTTACTCGTACTCATAGTAGACAGCCAGATGTTTGTTTGTTGGGGTATTTTTTTTTTTTTTTAAATGTAGACGTCTTTTGCTTGATTCCAGTATACCTGATGAGACCAACACAGGTCTGAGGTGAGCTTTACGTACAATAAACTATACGAAGTTCTGCTTTTACATTAATAAGAAGGTATTTCTATGGCTGTAATTAAAAAAAAGAATAGGGGAAAAAAGAATCATGTAATGTATATTATGGACTGATTTTTTTTTTTTTTTTTTTTTTCATTTTTGCAAATTTGTATATGAAGAACAGAATATTTGTAAGATATAAATAAGCTGCTGTGTGGCTTCAGCATTAGGTTCGTGTGTGTGTGTGTGTGTGGAAGGGAGAATGAATGAAAGAATGAATGATGAGCGCTAACAGTAGAGGGATTAAGAAATAAAGATTGAATATCTGCGTAAATGTGATTTTGCTTATTTAAAGGGTAAAACATGCTTCACTGTGTGTAAAAATGGAGCAGGCAACAATAGATAAATTATTATTATTATTATTATTCGAATGACAGTGATCTTTATTCCTTTCGGGACATGGTGCAAGTGGCCCACTTCTCTCTAGAAGGCATGTGGTCCTTTTTTTTTTTTTTTTTTTTTTTTTTTTTTTTTCTTTTTTTAATTTTTTTTTTTCCACTCATAATTTTCTGTAAGCACTAGAACAATTCGACTGCCTCCCGGAGAAGTCGCCATTTGCAGATCTGGAGTAAAGGTGTGAATATTTTTGTACAGAGAAACAGTGTGAAGGCATTGAAGAAGTGTATGATGATGTGAAGTGAGTGTGTGTGTGTGTGGGGGGGGGGCGCGTGTGCCAGTCCGTATATGAAAGTGATAAAACTCGAGTCAGTGCAATTGTCCTGTAGAATGTTATCCTGGCAAAGGTTTATTTATTGGGGAGGGACGAGCTGGAATCTTTATTGTTATTATTTATGTTATGGTAAGATGGTGAATCACATTTATTTCATTCTTTCTAGGCACGTTGGCCATTTTCTTTTTTTTTTTTTTTTTTTTATGTCACTGTGTAAGTCCAATCATTTTGTCCTGCCTAAATATTCATTACGGATCCATCATCATCTGGTTCGACTGGATCTAATTAAATAAAATCATTTTTAAATCATATAGTTCATCATTTGCTTTATTTAATGTTTTTCAAAAAGAGAAGCATGCATAAATATTTATATTCCATTTCACTTCCTTTTTGTATTGATAAAATGTCACTTTTATGTGCTTTTTAATTAAAACTAGGAGTATAGTGTTAAATCAGGTTAGGGTCTTGGGTTAGGGTCTTGGGTTAGGGTCTTGGCTCAAGGGGGTTAGGGTCTTGGCTCATGGGGCTCAGGGGGTTAGGGTCTTGACTCAAGGGGGTTAGGGTCTTGACTCAAGGGGGTTAGGGTCTTGGCTCAAGAGGGTTGGGGTCTTGGCTTAGGGGTTGGAGTCTTGGCTTAAGGGGTTGGAGTCTTGGCGTAGGGGTTGGAGTCTTGGCTTAGGGGTTAGGGTCTTTGGCTTAGGGGTTGGCGGAGTGAGTTGGCTTAGGGGTTGGAGTCTTGGCGTAGGGGTTAGGGTTTGGGGTCTTGGGTTAGAGTCTTGGCTTAGGGGTTAGAGTTTTGTGTTAGGGTCTCGTCTTGGGGGTTAGGGTCTTGGGGGTTAGGGTCTTATTGGTTAGGGTTAGGATCTTAGGGTTAGGGTTTCAGACCTTTTGAATATAAATCAAGTTTTTAACTTTTAAAAATATTTGTTTTTTAATATTTCATACTAAACTATTAACTTCTTAATTCCGATTGGCCAGAATACATTTCTATAACTGCAGCACTGACATAAAGTTCCGCTATAAGTCACATGGCAGGTTTATATTATTGCACAAGTTTAAGTCTGATTATAAATAATTATATAGATGTTTGTATCCATTAATCTGGTGAAGGTTCATGGACAGAGAAGGAAGTTTCAGTGATTTAAAATGTGACGTTTTCAGCCACAGGAAAGTCTTCAGGACCACAGAGACTTTTTTCAAATCAAAGCTAATTCAAAAGAACATATTTAGATTTACGTTGCTGGCATTTTGCAGACATCCTCATCCAGCATCAGGTACATGTATCTCATTATTCAGCACTGAAGAATGATTGGCTCAAAGCGCACTGGTGTCTGCATGGTGGTGTTGGAAATTAAACCCACGATCCTACTGACTGACACCTTAAGCATTAAGCTACCACCACTTCCGCAAAAGAAGGCTTTGCTGTGGCATATGAGGAGTGAAACGCAGCTTTAGGATGGGAAACATCACATCACAGCTTAGTACCATTTTTGTTGATTATGTTCCTGTAACAGCGCCCCCTGTGTGCTATTCATTACTCAACTCATGTTCCACATTTTGAAGCAAACTTGTGATGTTTTTCACCAACCAGTATGTGTTCTTACCCCCTAATTCATAAACATATTGTTGTAAATGTAAAAAAACAAAACAAAATAATGACACTGAACTCTTTATTCGGGCTTTATATTATCAGGGGTTTTATCTGAGTCAAAGGCTGCATTTACGCTGCATCTCTTAATGCCCAATTCCGATTTGGTGACTGTATCTGATTAGCTTTGATGCCCCGCTTACATCATCTTTCAAAACTGATCTGTATCCCGATATCTGCATTTACACTAAACATGGTAAAACAACCCAATGTAGACGTACCGACCTGAAAAGGAGGTAAAAATAGTGTGATCGTTAATAAACACAATGAACCAATGGTTTCAAACATTCGTTACAATAAACAAAATTAATAAATATTAAAATGGTTATTATATTTCGCTGTTGGTGTCCTGAGTTGACGTCATGCGCCATCGTTGCTTATTCAGTGACATTTGACTCGCATTAACAGGTGAAAATCTGATCTGTCTGATTACACTGCACACGCTAATGCATGTATCCGATTCATATCCAATATATTACCACATACAAATGAGGCCTAAATCCGATCTGAAAATATCCGAAGCCATGTGCATTTTTCCTGTTTACACTGGATCCGATCTGTGCCACATTGGAGGAAAAAAATTGAAATCAGGTCACTTGATACGTGCAGTGGAAATGCAGCCTTTATCTCTGTCCAAAATCATACTTCATAAACAAGTACTAACTTTTAGTAAGTTCATACTTTCCTTCTGTTTAAAAAATCTGTTCTATATAGTATGGTTACAGGTAGTATGAATGAAATTCGGACAAACTACATCCGCCATGTTGATGTTGACACGTGATCTACGACTCCACAGCAGCGAAGTTAACGTTGGATAATGTTTAACTCGATTGATGCTAAACGAGTGCAATTTAATACTTAAAGAAAAAAAGGTTTTGACGTATTTAAAGCTACGTAAAGCAATTCCGCAACTTCCGCATATGACCATTCGTCTCTTCCGCCGGATCATGTGATAGTAAAGTGTGCATCATATTGTGTGTACTTCAAAATCCAAGCTGGAAAAGTAGATCATCCGAAAACACTCGTACTGTAATTTGCATACTAAGGATTTGGACATAATATGAAAATATGCAATTTTGGACAGGACCAAAAAAAGGTTGTCACACAACTGTTGCTGGGAAGGAAAGTGCAAAGTGAACTTGACTACAGGTGCGCAGGATGTGCGTCAGGTGTGTTTGGCGTGCAGCATTTCGGTCAGCAGGGAGTTACAAGGCAGGTCGCCCAGCAGATGGCGCTGGTACAGGTACTCCTCCACCAGCAGGCTGATGCTGCGCACTTCAGGCAGTCGGAGCAGCAGCTGACCGAATTTATCCGAATGGCCCGGGTGTGTGTGCTGAGTGTGATTCATCAGAGCCCTGTTCACTCTCTCCTGAGTGTGTTCCACCTGCCTGAGGTCCTGCACCGACTTCACATCTGTAACACATGCACACACACACACACACACACACACACACACACACAGTCTGGTTAGCTGTCCTTGTGAGGACTCACCATAGGTGTTGGTTTTTATACTGTACAAACTGTATTTTCTATCTACCCTAATCCCTAAGACTAACCCAATCCTAACCCTAACCCTAACCCCTAACCCTAACCCTAACCCTAACCCCTAACCCCTAACAGGAAACTTTTTTACTTTTAACCATTTTTACTTTCTCAAAAAATCTCATTCTGAGTGGTTTAGAATCTTTTGTACTCTTGCAGACCTCAATTTTGGTCCCCACCGTCACACGAGTCCCCACGAGTCTGTGTGTATTCAGGTTTAGTTTCCCACAGTATGTATAAAACCCGTACACACACACACACACACACACACTCACAGTTTTCTCAGTCACACAATAATGAGTATTCAATTAGTATTCACATCCAATTTTTAGGTACCAGGACTATCATTACTTTGAAACCTTTTGCTAAAAAAAAACTATTAACATGTAGTTTCCATAATAAAAGTCTGATTGAAGAGGTTCCAGAGCTTTCACATTACAGTTTAACCAACACACTTCCAATCTAACAAATAACTAAAGTGTGTTTGATATCACAGGCTGACCTGAGTGTGTAAATTCTTTCTCTTCAGGTTTTAATATAAATGCAAACTCAAAATCACATGTTAATGTTAAACAGCTAAACAGTAGCTGAATAGACCAGAACTAGTCAATTAACACTATTTTGTCTCTTTGAGTCGACTCGTCCCAACCAACGAGTTTTTCCAGATACGAGTCGTTTCTCGGCCGATTTTTTGCTTTGAGAGCTAAAATTCAAGTTACGAGCTTTAGACCCCCAACCGCTAGTTAGTGTAGCGAACGCCACAGTAAACACCATAACATCCGCCCAGCATCCCGCGTGTCGCTCGATAGCTAGTCAGACATGTGCGTTAGCAAGTGGAGTCGTCTGATCTCCAAGGTAAACGCTGTACATTATACTTAATAAAACCAGTTTATTCCAGTACATCCTATTCTATTGTTTTTATACAATATTCGTTATTTATAAGTTTATTTTTATTAGTAAAAAAACATTACAGGGATGCGCTACCACTTATTAGGCAAAGGGGGGAGGGTAGCGCAGTGGTTAAGGTGTTGAACTGCTAATTGGAAGATATGGGTTTGATTCCCAGCACCACCAAGTTACCACTGTTGGACCCCTGAGCAAGGCCCTTAACCCCCATTTGCTCAGTTGTATAAAGGAGACGAATGAAGGTCGCTCTGGATAAGGACGTCTGTCACATGCTGTACATGTAAATCACAGAAGTTTTGGGTTATTTAGCTCTATTTTCACACACCTGGATTAAAAAGTACAAGATACTTGAGACACACAAACTCCTGTCTGTCCAGATGAAGGGCCTTGAGTTTGGACACCAAATCCTGCGCTCTGGACACCAGACTGCTCAGCATCGTCCCTGCCTGTGAGAGCACAGTCGATACCTCGATCTGCAGAAGGAAACATTAACCCAGGAGAGTAAACACACTTTTACACAGTGTGTCTTTATATAATCCGGGGGAAGTGTTTTATTAGTGATGACGAAAAGGGGACCCTGTACGATGGACCGTAACACCAAGTAAAGGGACAGAAAGTGATAACAGCTTTATTATTATTCTCATCTATGTTGTTGAATTTTACACTATTCTATTTAATTTTATGCGTAGATTTTAAGAATTTAAAAAGAAAGAAATTATTTCAATCATTTAATTTTTAATATGTTAAAAAATACATATTATTTAACATATTAAATAATATAAATAAATAACATATTATCCATCCATCCATCCATCCATCCATCCATCCATCCATCCATCCATCCATCCATCCATCTTCTATATCTGCTTATTCCCTAATTCAGGGTCACAGGGATCTGCTGGAGTCTAACCCAGTTGTCTCTAAAAGGGCGAAAGACAGGAGTGGGACACCCTGGACAGGTCGCCAGTCCATCACAGAGCCACACACACACTCATGAACACTCCTATGAACAAAAATTTTAGAAAAAAAACCCCAAACATATAAATAAATAAATTTGAGGTTTGTATAATAACCTGCTGTCCTGTGACCAGGTAGATGCTACCGTCTCTCCCATAAGCCACCTGCCGACACAGATGATCCAGAACCAGCAGCTCACTCCAACAGCTCTGCAGCAGCACCATCTGATCCTCCACCTGCAAAACGCAACATACCATGTGACCATCCAGATGAGCCGTCATGATGACTTGATCCTATTTATTGAAAAGAACGACTATAACCACACGACCCGAATGTCACATGTTATCGGCATTTTATTTAAAGTATAAAAAATAAAAAAGTATAAAAATAATAAAAGCATATGAGCACAAAATTAGAAAACAGAGAGAGCAACAGAGAGAGAGAGCGAGAGAGAGAGAGAGAGAGAGAGAGAGAGAGGAGTAATTATTATTAGTATATCATTAATATTCATAACTTTACTTTAGCCTACAAACCACTAGGGCTGTACTGATGATCGAATTTGGGTGACGAAATAATTGCGATTATGATGATTTATTGTCTGTTTTCGGGCTTTAATTATTTATTTTAAGGCTTTGATAATTAATAGTTTGTGATAAACAATCAAACATTTTAAAAAAGCAACACAAAGTATTTTATAATCGCTCCAATTTGTGCCTTATTAACGCTCGACTGTAAATATTTTATTTTAGATAAATAGTATTTAAGGAAATCCATATTTGGTGTCCTGTCAGTGTGTTTATCTGTTTACCAACATATAAATTAATTCCTGTTCTGTGCTGCTGTTGCATTATGGGATGTTAACGAGTTGCGCTGGTGATGTTGCGTTATTAAAGCGGAGTCAGAAAACCCCGACGCGCCGCTTCACTCGCTCACTCTGGTTGAAAGTTGGGGGCTGCAGGTAGTACAGCTCCCCCTAGTGGCTGATAAAAGTGTGCAATAATTGCGGTTGGATCATACGATTATTTAACAATTTTGACAATCTTACACACCAAATTAATCCACAATCCTTAAGAGATTTTATTATGTTTTATTAGTAATTTAACTCATATTATAGCAAATATACTCAGATGTATATATATATATATATATATAAAGCAAGCAATATATTCTAACGCAAGTAGAAGCACATGGATACCCTCTCTATGCCATAGAGGGCGCCATGCAGAAGACTAAAGGGAAACACACAGGAACAAACTTCAACAAAACAACGGCACCAAAAACTAAACACACACACACACACTACTTTTCCTTTGACTAAAGAATGTAAAAAAAAACCCAATACAGAAGCTGAAAATACATAACAATTTAGTCTTTCAGATTGAGGTTCAGCAGCCATTTGTTTTTCTTTAATAGAGAAGTTCTTCGCTAATATGTAGCTTATATTTAATGAAATTAGAAAAGAATATTTTTTCATTGTGATAATTTTTCAGTGGTAATATTTCGAGTCATTATTCTTTAATTTAAAAAAGATTTTTTCTCTAATTCTAAATCTCTAATTTTTATTATAATTTTGCGCTTTTATTATATTTGGTTACTGAGAGTTGATGTGATTTTATACACTTGTAGTGTTGTATCACAATCGTGATAAAACCAATTAAAACCGTAATCGTTTCCTCCGACTACAATCGCATCAGCGAAACCCAAAGCGCAGATGGAGCTCCTGAAGGAAAACTACATCTAAAATATGCAAATATTATATGCAATAATTTCTGGTCTTAATAGCGGAGTTCTGATAGCTGTTAGACTGTCGGGATTTAAACCCACCACCATCTTAACCACTACTGAGCTACCACTTTCTTTTCTTTCTCAATTTAAAAGAAAGAAAATATGTCTATCTATCATTTAATTTTTAACGTAAAAAAAAAAAATTCTAAATATTATATATATATATAAATATATATATATATAAAATGTTGTAAAATGTGTTTAGGTTTAATCTGAATATCAGTAGTTGGAATCAATCAATTCATGTTAAAAAATTCAAGTTAAAAATTCAAGTTGGAACATTCACAGAAAACCATCTGGGAAAAAAAGACAGCCCATGATTGACCACATCACACTCATGTGAAAGCTCATATATATATATATAGATAGATAGATATTTATAGATATATAGATAGACAGATATAGATATATAGATATTATAGATAGATGAGAGATCGATAGATAGATATATAGATAGATAGATAGATAGATAGATAGATAGATAGATAGATAGATAGATAGATAGATAGATAGATAGATAGATAGATAGATAGATAGATAAATAGATAGATAGATAGATAGATAGATAGATAGATAGATATAGATAGATCTATATAGATAGATAGATATTTATATAGATAGATAGATAGATAGATAGATAGATAGATAGATAGATAGATAGATAAATAGATAGATAGATAGATAGATAGATAGATAGATAGATATATTTAAATTTTCATCTAAACCAGAAAAGCAGAGAAAAAAACAGAGCGGAGAAGATTATTACCTTGAGCTCTTTAAACAACGCACAGTTGCGCGCCCACTCCACCAGTCCGAACAGCGTCTGGTCGGCCATTTTGCACATGATGCTGAAGGTGTTAAGGCGGTCATGTTTCCCCCGGGTGGCCTGCTCTCTCCTAAGGTTAACCACCACTCGTGAACAGACCTGCGACTCCTCTGGTTCCCCTAGCAGCAGCTCGCTCAGAAAGGCTGTGTTGGATGAGGGTGGGTCAGAGGTCAGGTTTGGGGTGAGGGATGGGGACAGTGTTGGATCTGATGAAGGAGTTGAGGCTGGTGTATGGGTGGAACTGGAAGTGAACACAGGTGTAGAAATGGAGCATAGTGTAGCAGCGCTGTAGCTATAAGGCATCTCTCTTTTCTCCTGAGGGAACCCATAGAAACTGGTGTGGTAGAGTCCAGCACAGGGGAGCGAAGGAGCAGTCAATGCCCTGTCTCTGCTTATTGTGCAGTTGAGAACCATGAGCTCTGGTTGGCTGATGCTGGAGGGAAAAGCATGCGATTGGTAAAAGGGGTCTGAGCCTAGCGGACCAGGCTGGAGGTGGAACTCTTGTGTATGTAAAGGTGTTTGTGGTCCTTCAAGTTTTATCCTGTAGGATCCAGTGTTTCCTTGGTGGTATCCTCCTGTCTGCTGCTTCAGCTGCCTGTCCCGCCGGTACAGAGGTCCGAATTTGTTTCGTCCGCCCCTCATTCGGTCTGCCCGTACAGCTGTGCACAATTTAGAACAACAGTCTGTCATTTTAACCTTCTCACTGTTCTCAGGTTAACTTAGGTTCAGTTTTTATAAAAGAACAATGATTGTATTGTATGTATTTGCTTGAAGTGAACATGGTGTGAACCGTCGATAGACACTCAAGGGTCGATACACAATAAACACTAAAAATTGTAGCAAACAAATCAAAAGGTAAAGACAGAAATCATAAAAAGAAGGTAGCAAAGATCTAAACCAGAATAACAAAGCTAGTGGTGCTAGTATTCTGGCGAGGACGCCCTCTGGTGGTTGGGAGTTGAAATCGTTACAGGACTGCTGAAACTGATGACACAATGAACATAAAACCATTTTGGAAAAGTGTTAAATAAGTCAAGTAAAGAGAACAGCAAGGAAAGAAACTTATTGTACCATGTTATGAGCAAAGTTGCTGCTAGCTACCGTTTAGCGAGAGAATGCCGTGTATTCTGACAGTTTAAGATGAATCAAAGGAGTCTTAGCTCCCTCTATTCCATAAGATATATCAGAAGGTATGGGGAACACCCCCCCCCCCACCTTACTACTGATTAATTTGTGATTGTTTCTTACTTGGTTAGTTTGACAATAGTTTTTATTTAGTAATTATCGAATAACTAATGAGGAACTACCCTTGTCCTAAATTAGATACTACTAACTGATTAATTACTCTTGCTTCTGTATTAAGTGTTAATGCAGTGCTGCTACCTGTTACTTTCTGCATAGTTAATTGCTAACTAAGGACCGTTATTCTAAAAGTTTACCCCAGAATTTCATCTGATCGCGGCGGCCATCTTTTCTTTTATTGATTACAAGCACGGCTAAGAAAATGACAAACGACAAACTGTGGCCAAAATTGACTTAAGCTGTTGGTAATTCTAAATCATAAAGCTTAAAATAAAGAAACACGTCACTTTTATTAATTTTATTGATTTATTCACTATTTCAGGGACAACTTTATCTGGATTAGGGTACCAGTCTAACATGGCCACATACACTCATTCACTGCTAAAATGAATTATCCTGGTCTATCTATCTAACAGAATGTTTTTGTAGAGTGAAAGACGTGTGGAGAATCAGATGGACACCAAATATAGTCATGATGTAATTTCATGCATTAGTTCCTTCACATATATTAAAAATGATCTTCTCGGGACATAAAAGAACTTGTGTCTTTTTTGGTAGGTTTATCTCCGCCATCTGATTCTGACCTTTTTTTATAGCTTTAATGATAAATGGAGCACAGAATTATTTAACGCTGACTAATATCCTTATCTTTGTATTCAACGTTCAAAAGGGCAAAGTGACCGTCGAACTTACCGCAAGCCGGCATGGAAAAAGACGATCAGGAAGAGATTGTAATGACACGCACACACGAAAGAACTTTCCACACTGAGGAAGGAGGAATTAGCCGTGCTTGTATCAATAAAAAAAGGACAAAATATTAGATTATCTAGGAAAATAAAGTACTTTAGAGTGTTTTTCTCTAGTAAGAAGGATTCGTCCTCAGTGAAGAACTGCCCTGTTGAAAAGGTCCAGAAATATTCCAACATTTCCTAGTAATATATCTTCTTCTTCTCCTCCTTTCGGCTGTTCCCTTTTAGGGGTATTCACAGCGAATCGTCTGTCTCCCCCTAACCCCATTCTCTACATCCTCTTCAGTCACACACTAACTTCATGTCCTCGTTTATCGCATCCATATATATACCTCCTCTCTGGTCTTCCTCTTTACCTTCTGCCTGGTAGCTTCATTTCTAACATCCTCCTACCGATATATTCACTATCCCTCCTCTGGACATGTCCATTCTAGTTATATAGCAAATATACATGGGCAAGTCTTTCTTTTTTGCTTGTATCTTTTTGCCTTTTTTCGGCTGGAGGATTCAATGTAAGAACCTCCAACTATTTTAATGTATTTAGTTGGCACCGGCGATACCCGAGCAGGGCTGGATAACCCATAACCCACTTGTTTTTCAGCTACTTGTTTTTATCATACCCCATCCCTTTGCTGATCAGTTGTGTTCAGTCACACAGAAGGTAGAAGATATCAAATCAACCGGTCCTTCCTCACTCCACCCTCATATGAAATGGTATATAAATGGTGGGAAGTAGTGGCTCTGGCTCTAAGGTGTAACCGATCCGAAGATTGTGGGTTTGATTCCCAGCTCCACCAAGCCATCACTGCTGGGCCCCTGAGCAAGGCCCTTAACCCCCAATTGCTCACTTGTATAAATGAGATAAATGTAGGTCGCTCTGGATAAGAACATCTGGTAAATGTAACCATGAATTATGGAGGAAGTAGTAGCACAGTGGTTAAGTTGTTGGACTACCAACTTGAGGACCTGGGTTCGATTCCAAGCCACCACTGCTGGACCCCTGAGCAAGGCCCTTAATGCTCAGTTGTATAAGGACTATTATGATGGGTTATTCCAATGTTGTGACAAGTATTAGTATAAAGAATCAACTAGTATTATAAGTACTGGGAGTCTAATTTACACACTAAACCGACACTGTAATGTGTGTGTTGGTGTGTGGTTATATGCAGGGATGAGAAACTTGCCCTCTTTCTTCATGCCCACAGCCAGACACTTTTGAAATCGGCAGTAAGGACATCTCTTCCTCTGTGCTGGGTCCATGGGGCAACTCTGCCTCTCTGCACAGGTGTAGTGCTTATTATTCTGTACTGAACGCTTGAAGAAGCCCTAAAACGAGAGAGCAAGAAACAGAGGGAGGGAGCGGAAGGGGAGGGGGGGCGAGAGAGAAAGAGAGTGTGTGTATGTGTGTGTGTGTGAGAGAGAGGACAGAGAGAGAGAGAGAGAGAGAAAAAAAAATTGAGAGAGAGAGAGTGAGTGAGAGAGAGAGAAAAAGAGGGAGAGAGAGTTAAGAGAGAGGGAAAAGAGAGGAGAGAGGGAGAGAGAGAGGGAGAGAGAGAGAGTAAATGAGAGAAAAAGAGAAAGAGAGTGTGTGAGAGTGAGAGAGCGAGAGAGAGAGAGAGAGAGTAAGAGAGAGAGAATGAGAGGGAGAGAGTGAGAGAGAGAGGAAGAAAGGAGAGAGAGAGAGAGAGAGAGAGGAGAGAGAGAGAGAGTAAATGAGGAAAAAAGAGAAAGAGAGTGTGTGAGAGTGAGAGAGAGAGAGAGAGAGAGAGAGAGAGGGAAAAAGAAAATGAGAGAGAGAGAGTGAGAGAGAGAGAAAGAGAGAGAGGAGAGAGAGAGGGAGAGAGAGAGAGTAAATGAGAGAAAAAGAGAAAGAGAGTGTGTGAGAGTGAGAGAGCGAGAGAGAGAGAGAGAGAGTAAGAGATAGAGAATGAGAGTAAGTGAGTGAGTGAGCGAGGGAGGAAGTGAGAGAGAGAGAGAAAGAGAGAGAGAGAGAAATAGGAAAATTTCACTACATGCTTAAAATGAGATCCTCACATAAAGCAGTCATTTTAAAGAGGACCTGGCAACCAGGAAGTGAAAAAAACTAAACATATTTATAAATTGGGATTTTAAACAGTGGAAAGATTAATACTAATATTTATATCACATATTTAACATGTTCATTAATGCTGGTCAGTTTTTATCATTTTCTGGAGCCTCATGCACACGACTCTGTGTGTCAAACTCAGTTTACTCACCTTGCAGCTCTCGCAGGTTAGCAGTCCATAGTGATACCCAGACACTCGATCACCACACACAGGACAGGCTTCCTTCTCCTCGGCATGAATCCCAGACTCCGGCTTCACATCCCCGGCTTTAACACAAGACAGAAATAAACAACAAGAACTAAATGATTTTGTTAAATTCATCCTCTGAGGTGATATACTATAGGTCTGGCGATCTGTCCAGGGTGTCCCCCCCCCCCCCTCCCCCTGCCTTTTACCCTGTCAGAGACAGCTGGAATGGAGATCCCCCCGAACCCGGGTTAAGGAATAAGCGGGTATAGAAGATAAATGAATGAATGAATGAATGAGCTCTGTAAGTTTTAGTAAAGGAGGCGTGACTTTTAAACTACTTGGCGAATTTTAACATCCCGTCTTCTCCAAAGTCTCTCTGTTCTGATTATATAAAAACATATTAAAGTAAAAATAAAGTCAATCTCAGTCCTGTGATGGACATTACCATCACATCACCTGTCATTTACAATCACAAACACACACACACAGATGTTTAGTTGAGTTAAGTTAAACTCAGTTTCTTTATCTTTATTTTATCTTTATGTAAATGTATAATTTGGGTCGGAATAAAATAAAATACAGTTCCGTGTTGATTTGGTGTGGATGTTCCACACTTTAGTGAAGTGTTCGGATTGTTGTATAAATGCAAAGACGTGTAACAGCTTCTTGCACAGCAGCCTCTCCAAAATCTCGCAAACAATTCATATAAACTAATAATTAAATAATAAATCTCATATTTATTACCGTTTGTCAAATTTAGTGAAGTAAAAGTAAAGTTTTTTCTCCAATAAAATGTTCTTGAGTTCACATCAATAGTTTTACTCCAAAAGTAAAAGTTAAGCCAAAAAAATTACTTAAATAAATGTAATTCATTACTACCCACCTCTGTTTTACTACTAAAACATTACAATCAGATATAAATCATTTTCAATAAGAATAAAATAACGCTTATGATCCACAGTTTATCAGTTCAATCCAGTGCCGAAGCTCTCCTACATGCTTGTTTACTTACTGGTCGACGGAACCTCCTGAACTGTGATTTCCTGTCTGTTTCCAAGAGGGCGTGTGGTTGAGGGGGTCTCCTGATGAAAACCTGAAATATTCATGGTCCAGATGAGAGGAGGGGTTCGCCAGATGTGGATTCGCCGGGGACGAAGAGAGGGACAGCGAATGCAGGTACAGAACAGCTGGTGCAGTGTGAGGGCCTTCTGGAGGACTTTGCTCCATGCTGAGGGTAATAAACCTAACGCTGGCACACCTTCACAGCATTCGGAGAAAAGCCTCCGAGTGAGTGTGACACTAAAACAGTGAGTGTGGTTCATATTCAGATCGTTTCATGTCTTTTCTTTCTTTAAATAATGGTGTTTTTGCATGTCTGGTAATTGTTACACCAATGAAACCACAGCAACAGACACCCATATTAATACCCACCCTGAATTAAATACTGTAACCCCTAATACCCCGTACCTGCGATACTGTGATTATATTCATATAGTGATTTTCCTGATAAATATAAGTAATTATTTCGGTATTTTGATTGATTAAGTCACAATTAAACAGATGAAGCCAGTTAAGAAAAAATGGATTCAAAGGTATGTGTAGTGAACGGAGATAAAACAGTTCAAGGGTGAGAGATAATCTTCAATCAGACGTCTGACACGGTGAGAAAATTTATGACTAATTATACACGTTAGCACTTTTATCTAAAGGACGTCTGCTGATATTTTTACACCAATGACGGATCGCAGGAATTGAATAGTATTGTTTAGTCTTTAGTGTTTAGTATTTAGTGTTGTTGATCTACTAGATTTTGTACTGCTTTAAATCTGTTATTTAATAATCTGGTCAGAGGAGAACCGCCCCCCCGACTGAACTTGGTTACTCCCAAGGCTTTTTTTCCTCCGTTCTGTCACCGATGGAGTTTTGGTTCCTTGTCGCCGTCGCCTCTGGCTTGCTTAGTTGGGGACTCTTATTTTATAGATATTAATTAAATTAAGTGTTTGAATGAGTGTTTAATATTGTCGTTTCTGATGTATTTTTGTAAAGCTGCTTTGAAACAATCCCGGTTGTTAAAAGCGCTAAAGAAATTAAGGTAAATTGACTTATTTTATTAACTACACGAACCGGTGTACAATCAGAACCGGTGGCACAGCAGCAGTAATGTCAGATTGTTAAATACAACTATTCTCTGTGACTTACAAAAAAACTATTAAACTTATTCCACATTTTTAAATGTTATATTTATTTTTGAGGAATACTTATTTTAAAATAGAAAAAAAACTTATAGCAGACATCTTTAACCGCATCTCCTTCAGTCATTGTACACTTACTGGAGTCTTTAGCCAGGAGGTCGTGTTTTTAGACGATGTTTTGTGTTAGTGAAAAATACTTTGTGTTTTGACCCTTAACCATAACACTCTCCTGCTGGTGGGTCAGCAGTGGTGGCCCGACACTCCTTACTCCCTTCTGGCTTCCAGCTCAGCTCCTCCCTCCTATTCCATATCTAACAAACTTCCTTTCCCAGTCTTTACACTGCTTTCATTCTCTCAGTTGCCCCCAAGTTCAACATTTTTCATCAGCTTCCAGACTGATTGGGCTGGAAATCCCCTGCATCCCACTTTAGACTTTTAGGGTATTCTTGCATGTTGTGAAGGACTTGGGGAGACTTTGGCAAGGTACTTGTGCTTAATGTGGGGAAGATTGGGAGACTTGCAGGGTAACTGTACACGCTGGAGGGACTTGAGGAACCTTTCCTGGTACTAGCGGGGAGTTCCAAGGCTTTTCATGTTGTGGGGGATGTGGGGAGGCTGTCACGGTACATGGGCATGTTGTGTGGGACGTGGGGAGACTGTCAAGGTACCTGTGCATGTTGTGGGGGACTTGGGTAATTTTTAGCTTACCTGTGCATAGGGTGTTGGACTACCAACCCAAAGATTGTGGGTTCGATTCCCAGCTTCACCAAGTCACCACTGAGAAAGGCCCCTGAGCAAGACTCTTAAACCTCAATCGCTCAGTTGTATAAAAGAGTTAAATGTAAGTGTCTTCCAAATGTTCCGTTGTACCTGTGCATGTTATGGGGGCAAGGGGAGATTAACAGGGTACCTGTTCATGTTTTGGTGTGCTGTCAGGTTAAAGTTGTGGAGAACTTAAGGGGGCTGTTAGGGCACCTGTAAATGTTGTGGGGGTTTCGGAAAAGGCGTAGACAAGAATTAGAGAGACTAACGGTACCCGTGCGTGTGTTGGGGACTTTAGGGGACTATTAAGGGACCTGTGCATGTTGTGGTGAACTTGGGGAGACTTCCATTCTTAAAAAAACACCACTGTCCTCTTTATTTGTATATTCTACAATTAAAATACATGAATTATAACAAATCCCATGTTTTAAAACTCTATAATAATAATAATAAAGTAAAGATCGGCAGGATTGAAACTTCTTGACATTCTGCATTTGAATAAATTGTGCTGCAATATTCCGAAAATGAGAAAATGGATTTTACATTGTTCTTTATTTTTGTGTAAAATTCAGCAGGAAGAATTTCTGAACCAGGAGACGGGCGTCAATTGATTTTTTTAATAAAGATTATTTGCATGTTTCATAAAAATCAGATCAGTTTTCTTCTACAGGCGCATAACAAAGTTAAATGATGACATACAGTGGCACAATTTCTGATAGCAAAACATCTTAAAGGAATTTGGTTATCTGATTGCTAGCAGCCGTTTCTGCTGCTGAGTTCTAGATTAAGAGCTGAGTTTAGTTTTTTTTCAACACTAACAATAAATCTGAACAAATAAAAACGAGCAGCAAAAAACTATTTAGAAAAATTAAATGTTCGATTGAAATAATATACTGAAATTGTCTTAAAAATACTGAAAATATTTATGCTTTTCAGGTTCGGTGTGAAACAATTCAGTCTGCTGTTCCTTCTGAAAGTAAGAGATGTTGTATGTTAATATGCTGTTAATGATAATACACATTTGTTTATTTATTTATTTACAGTCACTTCATTTAGGGGCTGAAATGGTCCTGTTTCCCTGTCAGACAGTTGAAATGAAGGAGAGAAGCTCGGTTACTCAGCAGGTGGACATATCGGAGATCCTTTGACCTCATACCACACCTCATTATGCCTGTCCAGCAGCTTAAATGGGCTAGACACACACACACACACACACACACACACACACACACACAAATAGAGAAATAAAGAAAAAGAGAGAGAGTGTGAGTGAACATTCACCCCAGTGTCATCAAGCTGTTTTTGGACAATCGGCGTCTGACTGCCATGTAAAGAATGTAAAGAATGTAAAGAATGTAAAGAATGGCATTTCGTTTCTTGCAGCGCCATGATTAGGTGGGCGTCTCTCCAAAAACAGCCTGTCATGCAACCTTAGATCATTTATTTCGGAGAAAGGGATGAGTGTATGTCAGTATCTATGACATTTGCTCCACTTTTCTTACACAATATCTTACATCTTTCTGCCAAAGTAATATAGTTAAAACTGAATGTCTTGCCTGGACACCCACTGAGAGACATTTTTACAATGGCAATCAGTAATAGGAACGTCCCCAGTCAGTGATTGGTGAGGTGTGTGAATGCTACCTGTTATATCCAGCGCAGATACAGTCTGTGCTGTACGTAGCCTGAACTTTATCGAGTTCTTCTTTCAGCTGGTTGGAATAGATTTTTGTTGACGCTGACACCATCCAGCCTCCGAAGCTCTTAACGTACACTTTCATATCCGGCATGTCAGTGAGGTACACCTGCAGTTCACAGGAGAATAGTGTGGATACGGTAAACGTTGTACGTGATCAGAGACGCCATCATTTCAGTATTATTTTTGCACACTTACAGAGGTGTCATTAGGCTTGGGAGCGTTTTCCTGGTAGGCGGAAGGCAACAGGAAGCTGAGAACGTAGACTGACTGAAGAGCTTTTTCCTCTTTCACTTTGGTGAGGACCGGGGCTGTCATGTCGATCTTAACACCTGTAATGAATACAAGTATGTAAGAGGCAAATTATGATCACTTTCTCTAACTAAAACCGGAAAAATTATATTTAAAATTAATTGTATTAAGTAAACGTAAGGGGCGGAGCTAGCAGTTTACAGAGATGGGGGGGTGTGGAAAGACTAGTGTAAAGTCAGACTTTAGATTTGTCAGTATCAGTCAAGAATAATTGTATTTAGTACAGTATATCATTGATTGATCAGTCCATTAAAAATGATTTATTTTTACCTGCTTCGTTTTCACCTGAGATGTACTTAAAAAGTTTTCTAAAAGCTTTAATTATGGCCAATTCTCTGAACATCGACTCCACCTCTGTGGTTACCCATTTTGTAGCCTCATAATGACGAACCTGAAAAAAACAAAAATGGTTATGTGACGGTTCTTAATGTGACACATACACACTGTCCACTTTATTAGGAACGTCTGTACACCTGATTGATTATGCAGTTATTGAATCAGACAACCACATACCAGCAACGCAAAGCATAAATCAATGCAATGCCAGATTCAATTTTATTTAACAAAACGTTATTTTAACAAACTAAATTAAACAGTTTAGCCAAAAAAATACAGATACACTATTTTCTACCCAGATTATTATATGGTCAGTTACCCACAATGCATTTAAAGTTTAATTAAGCCTAAATTGCTAAATAATAAAAAGGAAAATAGTCCCTTTTTCCCTAAGAAAATATTTTGTTGCTCCTCACTGATCAACACTATTCCAAATATGACGCCACCCACCTACAGAGCTCGCCGAGGCCTCCTTGTGGGCCAGAACCAGATGTGGGTAGTAATGTATTACATTTACTTCGTTACTTTTACTTGAGTAAATTGTTTTAATAAAGTTTACTTTTGGAAATACTTTTTACTTCGTTCCTCCAGTCCTGACAAACGCTAATAAATATACGATAATTAGTTTATATGAATTGTTTGCAGGTCTCACGAGACTTCGGAGACGCAGCTTTACAAGTCACAGGACTGAGATTGACTTTATTTTACTTTAAACTGTTTTATATAATCAGAACAGAGAGATTTTGGAGAAGACGGGATGTCAAAATTTGTCAAGTAGTTTGAAATTCAGGGTTTTTTTTGCTTCGTGTCAATCAAATTAGAAGAAAGTAATAACTAAATACTGGAGTAGTTTTTTAATCTGATATTTTCTATACTCTTTTTTTAAGTAAATATTTCTATAACGACTTGGACATTTACTTGAGTACAGATTTTGGATACTCGACCCACCCCTGGTTGGGAACCGCTGATGTAAAGGAACGTATGGTACAGATCAGTGCAAAGGGAAAGGGTTTCGTTTACTGCTCACGTGTAATCACTTACAAATTACTGACGGTGCATTAATCTATCATCTGGACTAGACAGAAGTATCTGGGTTTGGTATTTCCGGGACTCACCTCGTAATCTGCTCCCTTACAGATCAGATCAAACAGCAGACACTCTTTAGTCTCTGTGCAGTAGGACGTGGGCTCGCTCGAGTTGCTATGAAGTCAAAGTTCATGATGGTCAAACTGAGATACCGTGTTGAGTCAGTTGTTTACTATATAAATAAAAGCATCCTTTACATGTCGGTTAGACTGAATTAAAGACCAGCTGTTAAAATAAAGTCTAAATGAGGTGAATCATTCAGTTACAGTTTATGAATATGGTATATGTGTGTGTTGCTTCTCTGTAACGCGGTGGCTGTGAAAAGCCACAGAAACAAATGTACACAGAATAGACAACCTATAAATAAAAAAACATTAACACTGCTACATAAAATAATTTAATCACTGTGATGAAATGATTATATATTTAGTTTAACACAGTTTTTGCCATTATTATTTCCACTGAATAGGGTTACAAAGAGGTGGAACAGATAAATTTACAGATTTCGGTCAAAATTCCTAGTTGAAAACTTGACAGGAGTTAATGGGAATTTACAGGAATTTATTTGAATTATTTAAGAAGTGAAAAATTATTTATATCAACCGCGTAGACAAACAAATAAATACATTCTAAAAACAACATTGCTGGTGTTTGTTATGGAAGTGTTGCTGAAATGGTGGCTCATGGTTAAAGTGTTGGACTACCAACCCTAAGATTGTGGGTTTGATTTCCAACTCCACCAGGCTACCACTGCTGGGCCCCCTGAGCTCTGGATAAGCACGTCTGCCAAATACTTTAACGTTATGGAGAAATGCACAGTGCATGCGTAGGTGTGGAATTAATAGCCCTGCAGTGCTGTGTGTGTGTGTGTGTGTGTGTGTGTGATTGAGGGTATATGGAATTGCATTAAATCTTATTATTTTAACTAATATTAGTTTTTTTAACTACAATAAAGTTCCTTATTATAGGCTAACCTGTAATTTCCTAGTTTATTCCCATTCATTCCCATTAATCCCAGTTGAAAGTTTCTAGCATGGAACCCGATAAGTGACTTCATCTAAAGGACATACATAGACAACTAACAAAGCTTGAAAAAACATTTCACCTCTTACCCGACTCTGGCTTCTGCTGTAATCGATAACAGCAACACAACGGCTCCGACTAAGCAATTCCTGCAAAAAAAAAGAAAAAAGAAAAGAAAAAATAATTAAAAATATATCGATATATTTACAGATTCAAGTCTATTAAAAACCATCTGTATATTTAATAGCTAATAATAAGCACCAACATGAAGCTACTATTAACCACAGGACATATGGAGAAAAAGAGATGCTCACATTTTGGAGAAGGAATCTGTCCTGCAGGGTGACGATGTGGCGTCTCTATTTAAGCTGCAGGTTATAAAACTGTTATGAAATGTGTTGTGAAACTGGTTATGAAAGCAGAATGTAGTCCCACCCCATCCCTCCTAAACTCCCACTTTCTACTCCAGTCACAATATACACAGTACTCTTACAGCCCCCAACCAGAGAGGTAATCATTTATATAAGTTTATTTTCATATAAAAAAGAAAACTGGGTAACTGAGAGATCATTGAACTAAACACTAAACTACACAAAAACCTCTTAAAGAAAAAAAAATAATAACCCGATGTAGAAGCTCAGGAATGTAAGGCTGCACTGACAACAAGTTCATCCAGCTAAAAGGTTTAGGGTTGGAAAAATACCAGCCAGGGTTCATCAATCATCAATTTTATAAGTTCAAATCCTCTTTACTGTTATGACTGAATATGACATAAGTCCAAGTGATGGATAACAAATTATAAGCAAACAAACTGTTATATGCTGAGATGAACATGAAAATATCAACCAAATAATGTAATGCGGAGCAGCACGGTGGCTTAGTGGTTACCGTTTTTGCCTTTCTGCAAGAAGGTCCTGGGTTCGATTCCCTTACAGGGGTCTTTCTGTGTGGAGTTTGCATGTTCTCCCTGTACTTGCGTGGGTTTACTCCGGGTTCTCCGGTTTCCTCCCACAGTCCAAATACATGTATGTTAGATTGATTGGTGATTCTAAATTACCCAAAGGAGTGTGAGTGTGTGTGTGGCCCTGTGATGGACTGGTGACCTGTCCAGGGTGTCCCCCTCCCGCCTTTCACCCTTACAGAGACAGCTGGGATAGACTCCCTCCAGCAGATCCCTGTGACCCCGAATTAGGGAATAAGCGGGTATAGAAGATGAATGAATAAAGCAACATACAAAGACATTCTGGACGACTGTGTGCTTCAGACTTTGTGTTACTTTAGGGTTAAACACTAGGGGGAAGTGGTGGCTCATGGTTAAGGTGTTGGATTACCAACCCAAAGGTTGTGGGTTCAATTCCCAGCTCTACCAAGCCACCACTGTTGAGCCCCCAAGCAACGCCCTTAACCCCCAATTGCTCAGTTGTATAACAAGGAATATTGTAAGTCGCTCTGGATAAGGGCGTCTGCCAAATGCCGTAAATGTAGTATATAAAAGGGGTCTGCAAACACAATTTTAGCCACAGAGTGGATCTACCAAAGGATAAGAAAGTCCAACATAACATACAGAAAGTAACAACATTAATTTATACGTTAGATGTTTTCTGCTTTGTCAGGCTGAGGATTTCTCTCTCTCTCTCTCGTTCTATCGTTTTTGTGTACATGTGATAGGATTATTTCTGTTTTGCCTGAAGGGAATCAGGAAGTCAGGAAATACGATTATAAAAAAAAGAAGAAGAAAATGTAATGAAATACAGTTGCAAGTAATAACAGATCATTTTGGATGACATGTTAAGCAATTGTGTGCAATTAATATATAATATAATATAATATAATATAATATAATATAACATACTAGTAGTTATACTAGTTGATTAATACTTCATCTAAACTGGTCTGACTGCTGAGGGTATGAGTGGATTATTGAAAGACTCTGGAAATAAATAGTAATTAACATTATATCAACTATAATGTGCTATGTGGAAGTGGTAGCTGGGTGGTTTTAGTTTAGCCCTTAACCCCTTAACTAACTCAGGGGTGGACAACCCTAGTCCTGGAGGGTCGGTGTCCTCCAGAGTTTAGCTCCAACTTGCCTCAACACACTTACCTGCAAATTATGATTAGTTGGTTCAGGTGTGTTTGATTAGGGTTTCGGGCTAAACTTTACAGGACACCCCGACGCTCCAGGACCGTGATTGCCCACCGCTGCTTTAACTGCTCAGGTGTATGTATAAGAAAAAGAAGTCGCTCTGGATACGTAAGGTATAGAAATCCCATGAATGTACATTTTTTTAACATATAAAATTTATTTCAGGTCAGGCAAAAAAATAGATTACATCAAATTACCATAAAAATTCAGAAAGATTTTTAAGTTAAAAATTACAAGCCATTACAAAAGAACGTGGAATATTTTTAAAATAATTTGCAGCCCCTTTAAAACTGCTACATTTCCTGTTATATTTTTATATTTTTTCAGTGCTTTGGACCAGTGCTTGGAAAATAAAAAAAGGTCAAATCTGGCATCTTCTTCAGCTGCTGGTGCTTCTGTCTGAGTCGGTGTCGCTCTCTTCTTCTTCCTCTTCATCGATATCCTCCAGTATGAGGTCGTTTAGATTCTCTAGCAGGCTGCCCTGACTCAGGCATGTGTTCACCGTGGAGCCACTGCTGATGTGGGGCTCACTGGGGTTCACCACCTGCGGCTTACCGTTCCTCCTCCTGCTGACCGGGTGAACACACTCTGTACCGGGAACGTGGGGCTCTGTGATAGACAGAAAACTGATGTAGCTAAAAGAAATCAGCAAAACACATTTAAAGGGCTCATGAACTTCCTCAGTTCTGTCATTAACGTCACCGCTAGTTTTGTCACTCGACACAATGCCGCCGTTCCCTCCATCAGGGACCGAGGGTTACTATACGAACCGAGACGTTTTTTCTTTTGTAATGTTCTCTGAGGTCCGATTATAATGTTATATCAGAACGCTCTGTTCGAATAGACGTGGCGGATTGTTTTCTCATAAGTAAAAGCCCACTATGATTGAACAATAGGGGTGGGAAAAAAATGTGATTCATTGATGCATTGTGATTCTTTCTGTGACGATTCCCGAATCAATTCTGTATTAAATAAGATGGCGACGGTGCGGGTCTGCGGAAAAAAGATAAGTGTAAGCAAGCGTTCGTCGCAGGTGTACTAAACTCGTTTATTAGATACAGACATGTATTCAAATTATTTTCTTCTGTCTCACACCCCTGGACGCATGCACTCTCACCAAACTACGGCAAGCCCAGAGGGGAAAAATGCATTTACCCACACACAGAGAATGAGTGCTGACACAAAATTACCACATATACACTTAATTTTTATTAAAGTTTATTCTGTTACATAAGCACTGACTGACGTACGTACAGATGCTGGAAATTTTACTGAATTTGAACAAAAATGAACATCAAATGTTGGAATGTGGAAAGTGAAGTGAATCACTCGGTCAGTGGCGGTTTTACTGTTAAGGATTTGTGCGGGTTCTCCGTGGTGGATAACACAGGGTTTCACACACCGTTACAGGTGCTCGAGTGGAGGTACAGTGTGTCCTTACACCGTTATTTAAGTGTTCTTTATAATTGTTATAATAATCTGACGTTTCCATGTTTCATTCAGAGCTTCAGTTCATCCTGAACACCGAACTTTATTAATCAAAGAACATTTATAAAACATTTTATAAAAGAACATTTATAAAAAAAGTTCCTAAAGATTCCCACCCCTATTGGATAAAAGTTTTGCATTAAAAAAATGGACCTATCACGTGTATGAGCGAATTGTTGGGAGGGGCTAAAAAGAGGGCGTTTTCTTTTGCTGAGGTGGAGCTTATCCACACTATTACATCATCAAGTAGAACCTGTCGTTTTAGACCTCTTATATGTGAAAAGATCAAAGGAATTTGGATTTCTCAGTTCATCACCCCTTTTTATTGGTGAAGCGTGTTGAGATCTGAGCTGATCTTGAGATTGATCTGCAAATCAGCATAACAGAAATGTAAAAAATTCTGTATGTAAATAATGACATTTTAAATCTAATGAACAAACTGGAAAAATCAGTTACGAGGAAAAACTCCCTAAACGTTATGAGAAGGTTTTAGGGTGCAGGAAGTGGAACCATCAATCCTCAGCTGATTGACACCAGAGTGTGTGATTATAAATCACTTCCCTTCTGTAACTGGAGTAACTATGCAGTAATGTGTAATTGTGTATAAGAAAATGTTCAGCTGCTTTAGATATGGGCGTCTACCAACAGCCAGACAGGGAAATGTACATTTTACCGCTTTCAATCTGATTGAAGTCTGAACTGAATCTGTTCTACCACTGTTACCCTGTCTGTTCTACCACTGTTTGTTCTACCACTGTCTGTTCTACCACTGTACCCTGTTACCACTGTCTACCCTGTCTGTTCTACCACTGTTTGTTCTACCACTGTCTGTTCTACCACTGTTACCCTGTCTGTTCTACCACTGTTTGTTCTACCACTGCCTGTTCTACCACTGTTACCCTGTCTGTTCTACCGCTGTTTGTTCTACCACTGTCTGTTCTACCACTGTTACCCTGTCTGTTCTACCACTGTTTGTTCTACACCACTGTTACCCTGTCTGTTCTACCACTGTCTCTTTAACCACTGTCTGTTCTACCACTGTTACCCTGTCTGTTCTACCACTGTTCTACTGTTTGTTCTACCCTGTCTGTTCTAACCACTGTTTGTTCTACCACTGTTACCCTGTTCTACCACTGTTACCCTGTTACCCCTGTCTGTTCTACCACTGTTTGTTCTACCATGTTACCCCTGTTTACCCTGTTCTACCACTGTTCTACCACTGTTTCTACCCCTGTCTGTTCTACCACTGTTTGTTCTACTACTGTCTGTTCTACCACTGTTACCCTGTCTGTTCTACCACTGTTTGTTCTACCACTGTCTGTTCTACCACTGTTACCCTGTCTGTTCTACCATTGTCTGTTCTACCATTGTCTGTTCTACCATTGTTAGCCTGTCTGGTCTACAGCTGTTAGCCCATGTGTTCTACCACTGTCTGTTCTACCACTTCTACCCAGTCTGTTCCACCACCCTTACCTTGTCTGTTATAACAGTCCTCTGCCAGGCAGCTGTGCGGTTGTCTTCTCCTCTGTACGAGGTCCCTCAGTCTGTTGGTTGGAGGCAGGATGCACGTTGGCATAACGATGCAGCGACAGTTATAACATGGAGATCCCAGATCCATCCGACCGAAACCCCTGGTAGAAAAATTAAATGATGAACCACGATATGTTTAGTATTATAATTAAGCAAACAGCTTCTGTGGTAAGTTTCATTTTTCTATTAAACATTTAATGTTGAAAAATGTTAACATTTTTTTTAGAAATAAATGTTGAAAAATAGTGCACTTATGTGCCAGTACAAAAAGATATTTAGTGCTTAGAACTAGTACAAATATTCAGATATAGTTTGGTTTATTGTGTTAAGTTACAGCGGTACTTTGACTTACGGGTGTCCCGACTAACGAGTTTTTGGAGATACGAGTCGTCTCTCTGCCGATTTTTTGCTTTAAGTTACGAGCTAAAATTCGGTTTACGAGCTTCAGACACCCAACCGCTACTTAGCGTAGCAAACGCCACAGTAAACGCCGTAACATCCGCTCAGCATCCCGTGTGTCACTCGATGGCTAGTCAGACATGCGGGTTAGCAAGTGGAGTCGTCTGATCTCCAAGGTAAACGCTGTACATTATACTTAATAAAACCAGTTTATTCCAGTACATCCTATTCTAGTGTTTTTATACAATATTCATTATTTATAATTTTATTTTTATTATTTAAAAACATAGAACAAAAAAAATTGGTGTGTTTTTGGGGACCCGGAACGAATAAATGACATTTTAATTTATTTCAATGGGAAAAATGAATTTGGCATACGAGTAATTTGAGTTACGAGCTCCGTCACGGAACCAATTAAAGTCTTAGGTCAGTGCACTGCAGTATATTCACGTGAAAATATGTATAAGGTGTATAATATAAGGTGTAAATGAGCTAATACAGTATTTATTTGTCTGTTTTATTTATTACCAGTCTGTTTTTAGCTAATACCAGTTTCCTCCCTAAATTAAAAATTTAGTATAGGCAGAGTATGATTTTTCACGGGTCATGGCTTGATAAAGCACAGGATCCGCCTTCAACACAGGAAACAACAGGAAAAAAACAGAAACGAGCACAGAAAGAACAGTAAGCGATACAATGGGACGATACGTACTTAAACGATCGGGTGCAGTTGGGACACATAAACTCAGCGATGCCCCACAACTTGTCCTGTGGCACTGGGTCGAATTTTTGTTTGCACGTCCGACAGCGAGACACCTGAAAATAATTAGAGGTCAAACTCAACGATTAAAGTAATACTGGATTGGGATTAGACCATATTATTAGGGTTGCCAGATACCCTGGATAGAAAAAGAAAAGAGGAAAAAAGAGGGATATAAACATATGATTTACATGTGACATCTGAGTTGTTTGTTTTTCACCAACTGGATTTTATTATGGTGTAAACATTTTCGTCCAAAGCGCCAGACAAAAGTGCTCAGAGTCCCCATCAATCAAGCAGACAAATTAAAATGCCCGTTATAATGATTTATTAGAAAATACACCTGCATTGGGGTATCAAAAAATCTATACTGCTGTGGTCAGACTTTATGTAGAGTACATACAAAGTCAATGCAAAGACGTGGACAGAGGTGTAAATATTCGCCTACTGCGCAAGCCAATCAATGAAGAGCTTATTGACACGTCTGTGGCCTCAGACAATAAAGGACGGCTTTATTCTAGCCGTCTGGCATCCCGGATTTTATGTTTTACAAATAAAAGCAATGCACGAGTGACACAAAATCAACGCAATGCACATATTTAGTTCACGTTCAGTGAAGTCATTATATCAGCACTACTGACGGAATATAACCTAACAGCGAGAATAAGACCTAATCGAAACTACTGGACACTAGAATTAAAATTGTAAATGCGTTTTAAATGTGTAGCGTTAATGACGTATAGATGAAATTAAACTGAGGAGTTCTGGTGTTTGTCAAGGTCCTGAGTGAGAAATCCGCCCATAAAAAAAATCAACTCATTCAATTTTGCCAGCTGACATTTAATAACATTTATTGCATGTCTTTAGTGCAAGTTTATGCTTTACTCGCATTTCCTACCTCATCCTTCATTCATTCATCTTCTATACCCGCTTATTCCCTAATTTAGGGTCACAGAGACCTGCTGGACCTGTCTATCCCAGCCGTCTCTGTACGGACGAAAGGGCGTTTCGTTGTTTATGTTCCTCTATATGTAACTAACGCTCCAGATTTTACATTTCTATTCTAATTTTCAGTAGTTCCTGTTAGCTCTCATTCTCGCTGTTAAGTCATATTTAGTCTGTAGTGGTGATATTATAACTTCCTGCTTTTCCTGCCCTATTAGAGACAGCTAAAGTACACTCTGCACAGGTTGCCAGTCCATCACAGGGCCACACTTACTCCTATGGACAATTAGAATCGACAACGTGTTTTTGGAGTGTGGGAGGAACCCGGAGAACCCGGAGTAAACCCACACAAGCACAGGAAGAACATGCAAACTCCACACAGAAAGACCCCTGCAGGGGAATCGAACCCTTCTAGCTGAAAAGCAACAGTGCTAACCACTAAGCCACCAGCTGTCATCAGCTAAAGTTAAGGAAGATGCAAAGATAATTTTTTAATAAAGTATGTTAAGTATATGTAGCTACATTAAAAAAGAAAAAAAACCCCTGTAAACAAACATAAACTTAAGCACACACAATTCACCTATGCTATATTACCATCCGGCTGTGTAAATTAGCACTCTAAAGTATCGCATCAGAAGAGAGTGATGAAAAACGGCAAGTTAAAAAAATTCCTTAATTCGCAAGAAAATGATTACTTACGAAGGTTTTTGACGTGTCTTAGCGAACATTAAACCCATGTGACTAATCTGTGTTTCTGTTGATGGTGTCTTTCCGGTTCCTTCATATCGACCTGGCTGCTTTGTACATTGTATGCAGCACTGCGGGGACATACAGTATATAACTTGTCCAATAGTTACTAATTGTCCTAAAAGTCCCGTATTGCTTGCTTTGATTACTCTAAATAAATTCCGATGTAACAAACATTAAACCCACGTGACTAATCGGCTAATTTTTCTCCATTATTCTTGCATTGTGTTAGATTTTGTTGGTTACTAGTTTACCAGTACCGCCGCCAGCCAACTTGGTGGTTTGCTGTCGGTTGGCCTGACAGACCAGTGTTCCGGGTACTGTATCTCTGACAGCAGCTAAAACTAGTCTGTGATTTCAGGTATGTTTTTTGTTCTTTGTAAATCTTTTCTTGTAGGTTGATTTTTGGTCAGAGGAACCAGTGGATATGTGAGTAAAACTCATCACTGCAGGTTGTTGTCTTATTATCGACTTTGTATATATATATATATGTGAACTTTACCGTCTTTCTCACAGGGACTCGTCTCCACCAGCTCCGGTCGCACAACTCGCAGGCGAACTGGTGTTTGGCGGAGGGAATTTGGTTCTGCTGCGCACGATCGAACATGCGCTTGTTCTTCTCTGTGAGAGGAAGAACCCGAAGGTTCTCTGCAAGAGCCTAGACAGAAATATAAAAACAAGACAAACACAATCACTCTGCTGCACAGGTGGAGGAGAGAGAGAGAGAGAGAGAGAGAGAGAGAGAATGCCAAAGCCTTTATATGGTCCGGTGTTTTGATTAGACTGCACCTGTGGATGAAAGAGCAAGAAAGCAGGAGAGAAACATGGGAGAGAGAAAGAGAGATAGAGAGACAGAGACAGACTGAATGAGGACAATAGGTAACTGACCTGTATGTCTTTGTCCTCCTGGGGCCTTCTGTTTGCTTTTCGCTTGATAGAGACACAAAGAGAGCACACACACACAGTCAGAGGATCCATTAGAGGTGTTTTTGTATTTGGAAATGAACTCTTTAGTAAATCCGAGCGACTCGGTTAAGTTTGGAATCAGTGTAGAACCGATGATTGTTTTTAACAAAGCAAACAGGAAATGGGGGTGGGGGTGGGGGTAAAGCGACAAATAAAAACAGCTGAGAGGTAAAGCGGTAGCTCAGAGGTCGGGATGCTGGACATGAGCTCTTAACCCTTAACTGCTGCTCAATAAAAGTTACTCTGGATGAAACCGAATAGAATAAAAGTCCCCCCAGCCCGACGCTCAGTGACCGACTGGAGGAATAAACTGTCATGTAAACCGTGTTCAGGGTTTCGGTTGTTGATATCCCGACCACACGGTGTGTAACAGGGCTAAAGCAGCTCACATTTCTGAGACAATACACACAGGATGTTTGGTTCACTTCCTGCAGTCGGGTTGTGTCGATAGTCAGGTGGCTTTTATGTGCAAGCAGACTGAGGATATTACAGGCTCCTCCCACCCGAGCCTAATCGCCGTGTTTATACCTGACCACAGAGCTGCACAGAGGAAGAAAACACACCAAAAATATACTAAATCCCATAGCTCACTTGGGTTTCTGTTGATATTTTTCTGTCCTAAAATTAGATCTTCATGAAGTTCATGAAGTTTTTAGTATCTTAAAAATAAAGGATAATTAACATAATATAACATTAACATAATTAACATACATTAACTATATGTATAAATTATATACATATATGGTGGCTCAAATGGTTAAGGTGCTGAGTCGCTGATCTGAAGACCAGAAACACCTGGGTTCAAGCCCCACCACCGGCAAGCTAACCACTGTTGGGTCTTTGAGCGAGACCCTTAACCCTTCCTGCTCCAGGGGCGCTGTATCATAGCTGACCCTGTGCTCTGACCCCCAACTTACTAAGATGGGATATGTGAAAAACACTGCTTTGGGGGTTAAGGGCCTTGCTCAGGGGCCCACAGTGCTGGGAATCGAACCCTGGTCTTTTCTGGTACCAGTTCAACACTTTAACCAGTGCACTACCACTTCCCCACAACTGTAAATGCCTTTATTTTGTCACATATACTTTTTTTTTTACAGCATTCCACATCTTAGTAAGTTGGTGGTCAGAGCACAGGGTCAGCTATGATACAGCGCCCCCTGGAGCAGGAAGGGTTAAGGGTGTTACGGGTCTTTAGATCAACATGGTGGTTGTGGAACCCAGATCTTCCTGGTCTCCAGATCCGAAACTTACCGCCTTAACTTTTGAGCCACCACTGCCCCCTAAATACACTAAAGCTGTCTTTTGCCACAAAGTTTGCAGCACATTTTTTGTCCCTATTGACAGAGGAATGAAACGGAGAAGACAGAGACAGAGACAGAGAGAGAGAGAGAGAGACAGGACCAGAAAGGACCCATCATACCAGACCCATT
>VCAZ01000067.1:2172500-2410000 GCA_005784505.1 Bagarius yarrelli | reverse complement strand
ATTATTTGTTTGTTTTAAGGCTTTGATAATTAATAGTTTGTGTAAAACAATTAAACATTAAAAAAAGCAACACAAAGTATTTTATAATCGCTCCAATTTGTGTCTTATTAACGCTCGACTATAAATATTTTATTATAGATAAATAGTATTTAAGGAAATCCATATTTGGTGTCCTGTCAGTGTGTTTATCTGTTTACCAACATATAAATTATTTCCTGTTCTGTGCTGTTGCATTATGGGATGTTAACATGAGTTGCGCTGGTGATGTTGCGTTATTAAAGCGGCGCTCCGACACTCAAATCATGCCGCTTCACTCACTCACTTTGATTGAGATTAGGGGGCTGCAGGTACTACAGCTCCCCCTAGTGGATAATAAAAGTATGCAATAATTGCGGTTGGATTTAATGATCAGGTTTACATTGCGATCATGCGATTATTTAATAACTGTGACAGTCTTAGTTATTTTCTCTGCAGGGACCCGAATCTACACATGGCCAGTTATTAAGGTTTCGTGTGTTCTGACTCATTCTATCATTCTATCAGCAGTCCTTTTCTGTGAAATCCGACCAGATGATTTAGCTTTTCCTTCTTTTACATATGCAGTAAGGTTTGGGCAGCCATGACACTATCAATGGGTCATGGGTTAAACTCCCTTAGAACACTTTTTTTTAGGTATTAACCCCTTTTTGTAACCCCTTGTACCTTTTTTTATTAACCCCTTCATATCAAGAACACCTGCTGTTTTGGAAAATCTAAAAAAAAAAAAATCACACATGGTCTCCTGTGGTTCTCTAATGATTTTAACTAATTTATAGTCTGTATGAAACGTGCTTTATTACTGCATATTGTTTTATTATATATATATAATTTGTACACTATGAATATATTATGCAAATATATAGTATGATTTTAGTATTATAACTCAGGAAACATTTATTATAGTAATAATATTATTACTATTCAGTGTAAAATTAAACATATTCTAAACTGTGATTTGTAATATTTATAGTATTTATAATTGATATTATGAATATTATAAATATTACAAAGCACACTTTACAATATGTTTAATTTTGTTTTATAGGTTTATAAATATTTACTTCTTAGCAATGATTTAACATCGTGTTAAAAGTTTAATGCAAAATGTTTTAATGATTTCTTACCTTGAATAACTTACAGAAGAAGAAAGTTAAATAAATGCTGGAAAACTTGTATGAACCGCAATAGGAGGAAAACCAGGAAGTGTTTCTATGGTTACAGAGCGGAGGTTTCAATTGCACTGTGGGTAATGTAGTGTTTATTTCCTGGACGTCGACAAATTATCACATTTTAATAAGGAAACATTCGTTTAAACACAAATAATAACTTTTTAAAAAGTGTATGAATTTTTTTCCCTGTTAGTGGAGCGAAAAAAAGGACAGTTTTTACTTTTGGTGACTTTCTGGTTAAACCGGAGAAAATTATTTTCCCAGAATGCATTGAGTTACAGGAGGAACTCCACGGACGCCATGTTTTAAATAAGATATTACTTTTACGTCTATACGTGTGTGTGTGTGTGTGTGTGTGTGTGTGTGTGTGTGTGTGTATATATATATATATATATATATATATAGATATATATATATATATATATATATATATGTATAATTGTATACCTGACTTTATTATTATTATTACAATGAGTTACAAACTTATATTAAAGGCATAAGACCAATCTGGCAATCCTACATAGTTACTAAGAATTCATGTTTGCTATCTTTATAATAATAATAATAATAATAATAATAATAATAATATTAAATAGGAAAATCCATAAAAATAAAATAAATATCTTCTTCTCCTCCTTTCTGCTGTTCCCTTTTAGGGGTCCCCACAGCGAATCATCTGTCTCCACCAAACCCTATTCTCTACATCCTCTTCACTCACACCCACTAACTTCATGTCCCTCGTTTATCACATCCCTATACCTCCTCTCTGGTCTTCCTCTTTACCTTCTGCCTGGTAGCTTCATTTCTAACATCCTCCTACCAATTTATTCACTATCCCTCCTCTGTACATGTCCAAAACCACCTCAATCTGTGCTTTCCTGACTTTCTCCCCAAAACATCTAACATGAGCCGTCCCCCCTGATGGGACTCATTTTCCTAATCTTGCCCAACCTCGACACTCCATAAATGAATCTCGACATTTTCAGCTCTGCTACTTCCAGCTCTGTCACCTGTTTCTTACTCAGCGCCACTGTTTCTAAACCAAACCGCATAGCTGTCTCACCACTGTCTCCAAACCATACACCATACTGTCCCTCTACATCATAGCTGTCTCACCACTGTCTCTAAACCATACATCATAGCTGTCTCACCCACTGTCTCTAAACCATACATCATAGCTGGTCTCACCACTGTCTCTAAAACCCATACATCATAGCTGGTCTCACCACTGTCTCTAAACCATACATCATAGCTGTCTCACCACCTGCTGTCTCACCACTGTCTCTAAACCACTGTCTCTACATACATGGCTGGTTTTCACCACTGTCCCTAATCTGTACATCATAGCTGGTCTCACTACTGTCTCTAAACCATACATCATAGCTGTCTCACCACTGTCTCTAAACTGTACATCATAGCTGTCTCACCACTGTCTCTAAACCGTACATCATAACTGTCTCACCACTGTCTCTAAACCATACATCATAACTGTCTCACCACTGTCTCTAAACTGTACATCATAACTGTCTCACCACTGTCTCCAAACCATACATCATAGCTGTCTCACCACTGTCTCTAAACCATACATCATAAGCTGTCTCACCACTGTCTCTAAACCATACATCATAGCTGTTCTCCACCACTGTCTCTCACCACTGTCTCTAAACCATACATCATAGCTGGTCTCACCACTGTCTCTAAACCATACATCATAGCTGTCTCACCACTGTCTCTAAACCATACATCATAGCTGGTCTCACCACTGTCTCTAAACCATACATCATAGCTGTCTCACCACTGTCTCTAAACCATACATCATGGCTGTCTCACCACTGTCCCTAATCTGTACATCATAGCTGGTCTCACTACTGTCTCTAAACCATACATCATAGCTGTCTCACCACTGTCTCTAAACCATACATCATAGCTGTCTCACCACTGTCTCTAATCTTGTACATCATATCTGGTCTCACTACTGTCTCTAAAAACCATACATCATAGCTGTCTCACTAACTGTCTCTAAACATCATAGCTGTCTCACCACTGTCTCTAAACCATACATCTCAGCTGTCTCACCACTGTCTTGTACACCTTCCCCTTAACCCTAGCTGATATTCTCCTGTCACACACATTTCTCCACCCATTCTAACCTGCCTTCTTTACCTCTTTTACACACTCTTCATTGCTCTGGACCGACGACCCCAAGTACTTAAACTCCTGTACCTTCTAAACTTTAATTGTTGATTTATTTATTAATTTTATCTATGTAAAATTCCCAGGCTACTGGGGAAGTGGTAGCAGAGTGGTTAAGGTGTTGGACTGTTAACCCAAAGGTTGTGGGTTTGAATCACAGCACCAAGTTATCACCGTTAACTCCAATTGCTCAGTTGTATAAAATATATAATTGTAAGTTGTTCTGAATAAGGACACGCAAATGTAAATGTACAAGCGGTAAATTTCCGTGAAAAGCACACAAGGAACGACACATGACAGAAATGTTGTTTCCTACTGTTTTATTAGAAGTAACTTATTTTACAACTTGTTGCCTGTAAAAAGAAACAATGTGAAAAAAAGTGTTTATATACAATGATTTTAAAACTACTTTTAAACAAGAACAGGAATTAATAATAAACACCGAAAAAAATAATCTATGGCTGTCCTAACAATGCGAGAGACCGATATAGAATCAGTCACAAACAACGAACAAAAAACGAATTCTAATAAAAGATACATTTACTTTTTGTGTTTTTTAGTACATAGTTGTTTTTTTAGAAACATTAGACTTCTCTTACACAATATAAACCCTAAAAAGATAACCAACCGTATGTACAAACGAAAAAAAAACAAACTGTCCAGAGCGCTGAGGAAGACTGAAAGGTATCAGATAAAAAAAACCCAAACAAACATTAAAACCCAATGAGGTCCTAATAGACGAAAAATTCGTTCAGTAAATCTTGTAGTGAATCCTGCTTTAAAATAAAAACAAATTTAACTGCAGCCAGATTTGGTTTAGAAATTATGCAAGAAGGTCTAACCTGACCTCCTGACCAATTACAGCCTCGTGCTGTGAAAATAGAAACAGTTGATCAGCTTGAGATGGGATTTTACACTAGCGCCTGTACCTGCATCTGACAGCAGGGGGCAGCACTACATAGCAGCGTTCGCTCCACTCGCGCGATAAGGCTACGCAAGTCAGACGCCATCCTCCAAGCCGGTTGTTTAGGTGGAGGCTGCTAGAGATGCAGACTACACTGCATGCTATATAACACCTCCCTGAGGAGTGACAGAGCACTAGCAGCCCACTAGCCACCTGTTTGGACCTTTACACACCCTAAAACACACCCCGATTCAGATGACCTAATGCGATAAGTTGGGGGTGAATATGAGTGGACCATAAAAAAATCAATGAACAAACAGGACCGAAAGAAACGAGGAAATTAAGGACCAGGTGTCAGAAGATAATAGAGAAGGTTCTTCTGGTCGAGTTGAAATGAAGGGCTCTGGTTGGCAGTGATATTTTAGCAGTGTCACCGTGAAGCGACAGGAAGCAGCAGCCTATAAAATACAATACACAGCTTATCATGTCCTCGTGATGTTCCGAAGTTATCCAAGGTTATAACGTTCAGAATTAAAAAAAACAAAAAAACAACATCGAATAAATTCATACAACTCCAAATAAAAAACATACACAGACTAAAATGGTAGCCGTCGAATTTATAAGAGGCCTCGGAACCAAAGCTAAAGGAAGGGAATGAGAAACTGGGCCATTTGTGAGCTTGGCTCTAACAAAATAAACACTTAAAATGCTGGCGTATTTTACTATAAGCGATAAAATTCCCAGACAGCAGCTATCAATTTAAAAATCTTACACGCTCGGCCTTAGAAGTGCTTCAGAAATGCCTTTCGACATTATTGCCCCACATAGATAGATAGATAGATAGATAGATAGATAGATAGATAGATAGATAGTACTCCTACGGAATGTAATGTTTCACTGTAGGTCAGTTCATCAAATTCAAATATATCGCTAACTTAAACAATTTCAACATGGCTGGATAATCTGTGACACCAATTAAGTGGAGTAACACTGGCCTGAATAAATAATACCACAAAAAAAATAGGTGATGTGTCCAGCTTTTTCTGTCTGTTTATGTCTCCTCAAAATATACCAACCATCTTACACATACACACACCAAGGAGTGTAACAGCCGAGTGGACACACAAAGACAGAGCGAGGGGACACCCACAAGGCAGTTTTAGAGGAATGCGTTTGAGACAATAAATAAAAAAAAAGGAAAAAAAAAAAGAATTTTCCTTCAACTCTCCTCATAATCTACTTTTTAAAAAGTTTGTTAGTGTCAAGAAAAGCGTCCCCAAGTCTTTGAAATGAAAGACGTGGTTTTTCTTCTTCATATACTTTTTTTTTTAATAATAAAAAATACACACACAAGTTCATCTGTGACAGAATGTCTTACTTCATTAAATTGTCTTTTCTTTTGAAGACAACACAATTTTTTTCCCTTTACTCGTTTTCTCTGCAGACAACACCCGGCAGACTGTCCAACCATCAAACACCAAGTCAATCCTGATCCAATTAAAATCTTGGAAACAGGCTGACGTATTTAAAAAAACCAGAACACTCCTGGAAGTTTTGCTCACGCGAACACCTGCATCTTTCCGTTGGCTTCGGAAGCATGAGGAATTTGGGTGTGGGAGGAGGCAGGGGCAGAGACTGATGGACTCGGTGTCGAGTCGGACCAATCGGAAACACAGTGAGGGGAGGGGCTTGACCATGGTTCTGGAGACTCAGGAGATGGGGTCAGGTAGGGGTGCTCGTTAGGCACGTGCAGGTAATGCTTAGGCGTGGCATCGATGGCTGATGTGTAGCTACGTTGGGAAGGAGGAGTGGGATAATCTTCTAATCCTGCACTGGTGGTGCTGGTACTGGCCTGCACTGGGGAAGCCTGGGAGACCTGTGGAGGAGTAGCCTGGCTCTGCGGGACTGAAGGTGTTTGCTGCGGCTGCTGCTGCTGGGATTGTGCTTGACTCTGCTGCGCTTGCTGGTAGAATGGTTGTGGGGGCTGTGGGGTCGGAGGCGTTGAGACACTCAGGCTCACTAGGGCCTGCTGGTTGGTAAGGCCATGAGCGTGGAGCTGTTGTTGCTGCTGTTCGGCAATGGAAGGCAACTTAACAGGGCTGATGGTGGGTGTACTGGAAATTGGTGTAGGTTGCAACATGGGCTGCTGGGTGTTACGGAAAATCTGTTGCTGGTGCATAAGTACCGCGGCAGGTTGCATGGCACCCGGTGTACCTGGATGCACCATGTTCACCATAGGCTGGGAACACTGTGGGGTCTGTGGCGTGCGGCTGTGCCAGTCGAACGGCACGCTCACTGGGCTCACCATGCCCATGCCCAGGTTCATTTGGGCAGGGTTGAGACTGTAGGCATGGGTGGCTTGACCCAGCTCGTTTAAACCTGCCAAGGAAACTGTGAAAGGACCTCCAGCATCTATCATACCACTGTGCACCATTGGCGTACCGGGCACCGAGTGGAAGATCCCTGGAGAGGGCATAGCAGCTGGAGATGCTGGGTTAGTGACATAACCAGCGTTACTGGCACCGCCGCGTGGCGAGTCCAGCGAGTCCACAGGTGACAGAGTAACTGAACTGTCCAGCAGTGCACTCTGCATGTCCAGAGTCAGCTTCTTGTTCCTTGCCTTTGCAGCATCCTTTAGACTACTCCCATGCTGTCCACCCATTCCTTTAGTGCCTGGTCTGCGGTTTCTTCTTGCCCTGAGGCGTGTTCTTCAGACTGGGCAGATAGTTGCCCGGTGGACACATAAGCGGCGAGAGAGCGTGTCCGCCTGCTAGGTGGTGTCCGGCATGGCTCTGTGGGCTGCGCACCGTGTTGTACTCATCCAACAGCTGCACAATGTCATGGTGCATGCGCTCCTGAGCGATGTCACGAGGCAGACGGTCCATGTGGTCTGTAATCTCACGGTTGGCGAAATGGGCCAAAAGAACCTTCACTGCCTCACAACTGCCCTCCCTCGCAGCCAGGAAGAGTGGTGTCTCCTCCTGAGGAACAAACAGAAATCGAGTTTAAGTACCAAAAAAAAAATGTATGGAAAAAGAGATTAATCTGTGGCTAAAGGCAACACAATACTCTACCTTAAGGTCTTGCATGTCCTTATTGGCTCCGTTCTTTAACAAAGCGATGGTGGCTTCAACATTATTAACAGCTGCAGCCCAGTGCAGTGCAGATTTCCCTAAAGGGCACAGATATGAACATAAACATGAACGTTTCACACCTAATGCTGGTAAATACACCTTTAAATATGACAATACTGAATATACATTATATGGAAAGTTTGAGGACACCATATGTGGTTCCACTTCAAAATGTTGCCCTAAAAATTTGAAAGCTCACAGTTGTCTAGGATTGGATTACGTTTTTCCTTCACTGAAACCAAAAACCCAAACAGTGACCCAGCATGACAATGTCCCTGATTTCCATGCTGTATTTTTATTGGAGTGTTCTGTACAAAGCTCTGATTGAACACCATTGGGATGAACTGAAACACCACCAGGTCTACCTGACGTAAGTGCCATGATCCTAGTAATACTACTGTTGTTAAATGAACACATATCTCACATTTAAGCTACTAGAAAGATAGAAGAGTGGAGCTTCATCAAACGACCAAATTCAGGGTAAATCTGGGATAACATGTCTAACATCCCATACGTTTGTGATGGTCAGGTGTCCACAAACCTTCAGCAATATAGCGTATATAAAAAAGGGGTTAGTGTGTAAGTGCACTTACCGAGCTCATCAACAGCATTAACATCAGCATGGCATGTGATCAGCTCTTCCACCATGCCCTCAACTGCCAACCGAGCGGCCAGGATAAGAGCTGTGGAGCCGTCGTACATGCGCGCGTCCAAATCTGTTGCCCGTGTCCTGATTAAAATCTAGGAAAAGAAACAGTTATATTACAAACACTGCATTTGTCTCCTCTAAACTGTAGTAACAGAAGTGGTAGAATGTTAATATATGATTTCTTTGTTTCACATTCCTCTCAGCTTTTTAATAATTATTAAACATTTGTGCATTAACTCTGCTCTAAAAACTCTGTTTCTTTTTTCTGTACTTGTCCCCAACAAACATCAAAAATTCATCTTAATACAGAAGATGGCATTTCACTAGCCATCTGCACTACCTGGAAGACGCCCTGAGCATCAGCAGCCACGGCAGCGTGTAGAGGTGTGCGACCTGTGTTGTCCTGTGCGTTGGCATCGGCTCCGGCATCCAGCAGGCGCTTGGCAGCGTCGGCTCGAGCGTATCGGGCGGCCAGGTGAAGAGCTGTTTCTCCAGTGCGGTCAGTCTGGGCACCCAGTGATGCACCCTGGTAAATGAGGTCTGATATAATGTTAGCTGAAGACTCCTCTGAGTCATCGTCTTCTGCCACTTCCTGCTCGAGTCCTCCGCCACAGAATGAAGCCAGCATGAGTGGAGTAAAGCCGTCTAAATAAAAATATATGAGACGGTTAGGACATTGAATATAGAGAAATGACTGCAGTACAATCTTCCTGGCGCTTGGGAGATGCTTGCACTCAAAGAGTCATACATGTTAAGGGCCTTGCTTACGGGCCCAGCACTGGAAGCTTGGTGGTTCTAGGAATAAAAACCAAGATCTTCCTATCACATTAACCACTGAGCCACCGCTTCACCCTATCACTTAATGTCAATCTTTGTTGCATCAAGAAAAGCCTTCTGTGTCCCTAACTAAGATGTTAATATAGAAATAATCACATTAGTGCATTAACCCTCGGCTGTATCAATGAAAGAAATGTATAAGGATATTGGAGTCTGTCAAATGCTGTAAATGTGAATGTACTTGCTTAATAGCAGCATCAGCAACATTATACCATTATCAAAAAGTTAGTGGTTAAGGTGTTGGACTGATACTAGAAAGACTGGGGTTTTAGTCCCTGCACCATTAAGCCACCATTGTGGGCCCCTGAGCAAGGCACTTAATTCTTAATTTCTCAGTTGTATAAAATAGAGATAAATGTAAGTAGCTCTAGATGTGGGCGTCTGCCAAATGCTGTAAATGTAATTGTGCAAAATGAGAGGCAGCTACTTGATAATAGTAGCAGCAGGAACATTAAACCTGTCAATTAAATCTTTTTTTTTTCTTAAATGTTCTACTGGTGATCTGTGCACTGTTTCTGTACCTGGTCCCCGCACGTTGACATCCATGCAGTCTCCGTCAAATTCACCCTGAGGAGGCGTGAGGGCCATGGACGGAGGCATGCGGATGTCTGCGGCCGCCAGGTGGTGCTGCGTCCACTGCCTGCTGTCCACAGCGTCCTCAGTGTCAGAGAGAATACTAGGCTCCTCCACCTGTACGACACACACACACACACACAAATGTTGTCATATGATTCTGGACTTTTAAAGACATAGCTTTCAAAACATTTTGTCAAAGCCTGTAATTATTCCATGTCTTTTCTTTCACTATCTTAAAATAACAAAAACTCACCTTTAGTCTCTTGGCTTCAGGACAGTCAGTGTCTAGCCATTGGTCACTGTGGTCTCCCAGCAAGGACTCCTCCACCGTCTTCGGCATGTGCCTGAGACACAATCAGACCTCATTAACTCCTGGACTAATACATGTTAAATTTTTACGCCATGCATTTTGGAATACAGCACTCACTTCATGCCTAAAGCGTCCTGTCCAACAGGTTCTCTGCGGCTCTTTTTACTACTGGTTTCCTTCTTGAGAAAGAAGCCTTCAGGGAACCAGAGCGTGCTGTGTTCACGCTTACGTCTGGCAATAAGCATTCCCACCACCATGATGACCATCAGGAAGAGGGCTGCCACGCCGACCAGAAGAAGCGTTACCCATTGAGGCACAATGATTGGGCCGCGTATTTCCTCACCTGAGGTAGAGACACAGTTGGATTGCACCATGAAAAGTCTCAAAGCTTTTACATTTTTTTGTTATTCGTCATTTTTTTTACATTTATTAAGGACATAACAGGACTTACTGCGGACTTCCTTGAGAGGATAAGGGAATTTTCCGAGCATTTCCTGAGCAGAAAGAGCTCCTAGGTAACCTGCTGCACTTTCAGCAGTGGGGAAACAGGTTTCCGAGTCCTGAGTGCACAGCCGATTATCGATCTCCAAGTACACAATCGATCTACACATAAAACACCAGTCTTTAAAGAATCCACACACGCAGGTATTAAAAATGTAGTCTTTCGTGCTACAGCACTCACCCGATGACCTCGTTATGGGACTGGATCTCACGCTTGAATCGCGCATCCCGCCGGGTGTACGGTTTGATCATTGCGTCGCCGTTCTGGTCCAGGCGGAAGCGGAGAGATGTTCGCAGGATGCTGCTGAGCTTCTGCAGGAAAGCAGTGCCTGTGCGAAGCAGCTCGTCAGGTGGCAGGAGCACCACGATCACCAGCACGCCGTTTGCCAAATTTTCCGGAACGGTTCTGGCACAGTCCAAACCGTCCCAGCCGCACTCTTCGTTGTTACAACCCTGATCACAGCGGCCGTCTGCGTAGTGGTCCATGCAGTACGTCTCATAGATGGGACTATGGTAAGACATAATTATGAATAAATCCCTGTATATTTTTTTTTGGTTTACATCAGATTTCTTTTCTTTATTTATGTGCAAAAACTGGGAAATAAAAGATTATCTTTAGATACTTTATGATTACAGCTTCATGAAAACTACTTAAATGTGCACAATAATATTTTGTGAATATATTGAATAGAAATTTCCAGGATTAGGTCCAGGACATTATTTAAAGGCTTAATTGTTTTTGAGTCATTGAGGTTTGGATCATAACCATTCTGTGGAATTGACCAGTTAAACAAGCTAATAACTATAATAACTGGATAATAAATAATCGTAATAAGCATGGGTTGAAATTTTCTGCTGTTGTAACTAAAATCCCAGACCTTGTGGCTATGCTTTATAGGCTGCTAAAAGACCACAGACTCTACTTTGAAAAATACTGACACAGAGGACAAAAACAGAATCCAGATTCTTACTTGCAAACTTTCTCTTTTGTCTTGCAGTCAAAGTTATCGTACAGACATTCGGCTGTGTTGCACATTTCGTCACATTGGCTGTTGTTGAAGACGCGCCAGCAGTGCGGATCAGTGCAGTGCGCCCACGGGTTCATGGCCAGCGAGCAGTCTCCGCCATCCCAGTGGCAAGCGAACGAGTTGCACTCCTTGTCACATACGCCATCGTTGGCCTTGCCGTGGCAGTCAGGCAGCGGGCAAATGGGTGACTCGATCATTCTAGATTCCTGTTCGCAACGTTTACCCCGCCAGCCTGACAGGCACTGACAGCTAAAGAAGGGGAAAGAAGCCTCCTCTTTGCACGTACCTCCATTGCGACATGGCTTGGACAAGCAGCTCTCATTAGCACGCTCCTGGCATTGGGTACCTGCATAGCCTTGTGGGCATGAACAGCGGACACCACGTTGTGTCAGGGTGCAGCTACCACCATTATAGCAGGAAAGCTCGCGACAGGACATGCTGCGTTCGCAGTTCAATCCGGTGTAACCCTAAAACGGAGAAAGAATGTTTAATGCTGGATTCTCATAACGAAGAAAATGAGGAAGAGGTTGAGGATGCAGACTTACCAGCTGACACGTGCAAATGTATCCTACTGGGGAGCTGCTGGACATTGAGCACACACCGCCATTCTTACAAGGCTGAGAATCGCACACGCCAAACCTGTTCTGACATCCCTGACCTGTGAAAAAACACAGCCACAAGTATTAACATTTTTACAACACATTGACCACTTTCACTACGAATACCACACTGATCATTTCCTGTCTCACCTGTAAAGCCAGGCTTGCAGATGCATTGGTAATCATTCGGCAGCTGGATGCAGTCAAGGCTGTTGGCTGGGTTGCATGGGTTCGAGTGACACTCATTAATGTCTCCTTCACATCGCTCGCCGGTGAAACCAGGTGGGCAGTTACAGCGGTATCCGCCTACCCGGTCAACACAGGTGCCATTGTTCTGGCACTTTGGTGCTCCACGGGGCCACGAAGGTATGGCACAATCGTCTTCGTTTATCTCGCACAACACACCTGTGTAGAGGATTTAACATTAGCATGTGAATTATAGGACAAACTGATGTAGTGAAGTGAATGTAGACAACAATAAACCTACCTCGTGTGCCAGGAGGGCATGAGCAGATGTAGTGGCCCACCAGGTTAATGCAGGTTCCTCCATTCTGACAAGGGAACGAGCGGCACTCGTTGATTTCCCGCTCACAGTTTTGTCCATCGTATCCCGGCAAACACTATGTGGCAATAGGGCAAGTGAGCGAACAGACCAAAGCAACAGGTTCACAACTAAAAAGATTAAAGCCTAATTTAAAAAAAATAATAATTTTATTAAATTAGTTTGATATTCATCCTATTAAGCCACTTACATCACATGTGTATCCTCCTACGTAGCCCCTGCAGGTGGCACCATTGAGGCACGGTTTGTCCTCACAGTGGTCCACCTGACTCTCGCAGTAGCTGCCTGTGTAATCCGTCGGACACTTGCAGAAGTGTGTGTTCCCTGTGTTAACACAGTGACCTCCGTGGTCGCAAAGATCATCCGTCTGAAGACCTGTGGTCATAAAATGAAAATAAAATTAGCAGAGAACAACAAAAACTTGTAGTAACAATCGCAGACGTGGGATATCACTTGTACCTCTTTGTAGCGCGGCGACCTCACAGGAAACACTTGGGATGTCGCAGTAGCGTCCGGACCAGCTTCCCACGCAATCGCAGGTGAAAGATACGTCCTTCTGTCTACAACGACCACCGTTTTGGCACGGGTTTGAGCGCCTACACCAGTCCACAGGGACCTGCACAGCAAGCAGCAAAACATTGTTTACATGAAGCAACTGACTAGGTCATTTTATTCATTAATATGTCTCCTGCAGTAGGTTTTGCAGTAGGCTGTGTACCTGACAGCGGTTGCCTGTGTATCCTTTAGGGCAGGAGCAGTGGAAGGTCCTCCCACTGTCATGACACACACCTCCGTGGAGGCAAGGCTTTTTGTCGCATTCGTTCACCTCGTACTGGCAATGCTCACCAGTGAACCCAGAGCGGCACGTGCAAGAAAAGCCATTGATCTTGTCTACACAGGTTCCACCGTTGAAGCAAGAACTACAGAACACATGAATCCAAGCAGTCAGATCTCCTTTTTCTTTCCTTCTATAGTGTATTCTGTTATTCATAAGGTTTACAATTGGATGTTACTCCTACCTTTCTGTGCAGTCAGGTATGTTGGTCTCGCAGTGAAGGCCTGTGAAACCTGGTTTGCAGGTGCAAGTGTAGCTGTTGACATAGTCAGTGCAAGTGCCCCCATTTTTGCAGGGGGAGCTCTGGCATTCGTTTACCTCCATGGCGCACCGCTGCCCTGTGAAGCCAGGCAGGCAGGTGCAGTAGAAAGTGTTTATGCCATCTGTGCATGAGCCTCCGCTTAGACATGGGTCTGTGGATGGACAGAAAGAAATACGCTACTGTCAGCATATAGACTTTTCTGTTTCAGTACATTTTTGGCATTTGGAAGACGCCTTGCCTGAGGCAAAACAATTGGTGATACCAGGAAACAAACCCATGATTTTCCGATAACCAGTCCAACACATTAATCACTGAGCTACCACCTACACTTTGCATTCTATTAACCTGCTTTTGTTTAACTATATTTAATTGTGATTAATAACGTCGCAATCATGTGTCAGCCAGAAGATTATGGGTTCCGTGTACCCGAGTATACTTGATTAGTTATGAATTAAATTGTGTTCCAAAAGCAATCTAAGAACCTCTTTAACCGTATTTGCTTTCCTCTCAAATTTATGATTCAGACCTAGAAAGTTAAATCACACTTTAGGAATTTGTACTGGTATCGATTACTCACTCGGGAGACAGTCATTGATGTCAGTTTCACAGTTAGGTCCCGTGTAGCCGTTGCGACAGGAGCAGACATATCCGCCAAGCGTGTTGGTGCAGGTGCCGCGGTTCTTGCATGGATTTGAGTTGCACTCGTTTACGTCAATGTTGCACATCTGGCCTGTGGAGACAAGACACCAATTAGCAAAAAAGGAGACGTAGAGGAGAGACATGACATGGTAACTGCTCATCTGACTTACCCTGCCAACCGAGCGGGCAGGTGCACTTGAAGCCCAGGTAGTCGAGGGAGTGAACGCACGCAGCATTGTTGGCACACGGGTTGGGTGAGCATGGCTCCTCTGCGCAAGTTGGTCCGCTGTAGGGGGGCTCACACCGACATGTAAAACTTGCCACGCCATCCACACAGGTGCCGTGATTCATGCAGGGGCTGGACGCACACTCGTTTATGTTTTCCTGACACAGATTACCTGTAAGAGATACAAAGGGGTAAGGGTGATTGTTGCATTCAGAATTTGCAGCCAGAGGCAGTTTGTTGAACTGTCCAGCAGGAGGGGATATAGTGTAGCTCTTTATTGCTGACACAAAAAAACATTTTAATACCTAAGCGCTAAGCGTGATTCACACTGGATTTTAGGGGCATTCTGTAGTTGCAAAACAGGTTGTGTGATTTTTTAAAAATGCCTAAAAGAACCACTTTATACGCTCACCTTTAAAGCCTTGACGACATTTACAGGTGAAACCGTTGAGCTGGTCCATGCAAGTGCCAGCGTTCTGACATGGATTGGGCAGACAGTCATTACGGTCCATATCACAGTTCTTACCCGTCCATCCAGGCTCACAATCGCAGCGGTACCTGAAGGATAAAAGTCCAAAATAACATTCAGTGTCAGTTCTACTCGTAGCATAACTGTGATTGAGGAAAATTAACATAATACTGCTAAAACTAGTAACATGTTAGCTTGAGGTCACCATTAAGTTCCAAACTATATTGAAACCTAACAAACTGGCAAAAAAACTACTGTAGTAGTGCAGCGGTAAGTTTGACAAATAAAAGTCAAACAACTGTAGTAGTGCAGCGGACAAATAAAAGCTGGTTAGTACCCATTTGGATCTTCTCTGCAGATTCCATGCACACACGGGCTGTTGCTGCAGACGTCTACATGAGAGTAGCAGTACGGCTCGTGGAAACCGGCAGGACACAAACAGCGGAAGCCGTTCTCCTCGTCTACACAGGTGCCTCCGTTACGGCAGGGGTTTGACGAGCACTCGTCTACCTCCACGTTACACTTTGGACCTAACAGAGAAGGACAACAAACCTTCATAAATTTCCTGTGCCTTCAAGTCATAATAGTGGATTGTAGATTTTGTAGATAAATCAAAGCCGAGGTAGACGTACCGGTGAAACCAGGTTTGCACACACAGTCGTAACGGTTTATGCCGTCTTTACAGATGCCATAGTCACATGGGTTGCTGGCGCAGTCATCAAAGTTGATTTCACAATTGGTGCCTACATTCGAACACAATTATGTAAACGTGTTGTCAAGTTGTGACTTAGCTACAATACCAACAACTAATTCAAGCTGATGGGGAAGTTATAAACACCTGCTAAGGTACCCTAAACAGTATTTAATATAAAAACATTAGGTTTAAAAACTTTTCCTGCTTTACCTGATGTCCCGTGCTGGCACTGGCAGATGTACTTGTTGACCAGGTCCACACACTTGCCGCCGTTCTGACAGGGGTTACTATGGCACTCGTTGAGCTGGTTCTCGCACCGGTAGCCTGTGTAACCCGGCACGCAGTTACAGGTGTAGCTGGCGATGCCATCTATGCATGTGCCATGATGGCATGGGTCTGGCAAGCAGTTGTCAATGTTACTTTCGCAGAGTCTCCCCTCGAACCCTGGAGATGGGAGAGAGACATTGCCAGCAGTCAGAATAGAGAGCAGGGAAAGCTTGCTAGTTGTAAAAATAAAATAACACCGTTCTGTATTGTTGTGTTTTAATATTTCCCTATACTATGTTTGATATTTATACTTATTAACATTGCGTACTAGTTAAGATATTTTTATACAGGCAGTTAGTTTTATTAACAACAACCTGAATATAAGATTTATCTAACTAGCGCCTACATTTAGCAACTATGCTTAAAAAAATTTGGCATGTAGCTAGTCAGCCCATTGTCAAGCCAATTTATCCTCAGTTATCATCACAGCATTTAGCTACCTAGCTACCCGCTCTACAGGGTACATTATGTCTCAAGCTAGCTAATGTTTATTTTATTTAAATCTTGCTGGATCTGTTTTGTTTTAGCTTACATGATATTTTTGCTAGATTTTAGGATATGGCTAAAGTGTTACCAGACACAGGAATTAAAACACATACCTAAATTCATTAGGCCCAGCTGGCTAGGTAAATTTTTTTTACTGTATTTTAAACATTTCTTGGCAAACAAAACGAGACACCAGGAAAACATTGTATAATTCATTTACATGCTTATAAAAAGGGCTAATCAATAACTTTACCATGAATAAGGTATCAGATTTGCACATCAGTGATTGCTGGCAGTTTTAAGGCTTTGTGGCTGTATGTCAGGGTGGATTTCCTTTAACTTTTGTAGTCATTGGCCGAGACAACTCAGACGTGACCTCATCTCCAGCATTTCTATAGGACGAGCTGTCTTAGTCTATGCGCTCCCTTTCTGCATGCGGTACTACTGTGTTTTCATGCGCTGCCTCAGCAATTCAGTCGTTGCTTTTCACCGTTTGGCCTACAGTGTAAAGACTTCCTTTCTTTTCCTTTTGCCCCTTTACGTCTTTTCCAGATTCTTTTACAACTCCAAAAACTTCCATTCCTTTTCCTCATTCTCTGTATGCCTTTTCCCTTTTTTCCCCCCAAAGTTTCTTTCTACTTTACCCCGTTTCCTTTTCTCTTTTTCTTTCATTCTGTCTGGTGAAAAGTCCTACAGTGCGGCGCCCGGGTTTCTTTGGTTTCCATGCCAACAGGTTGTCAGGCAGCGGCAAGAGCAAGTAGCCAAGGGCGAGAGACAGTGAGACAGAATGAGAGAGAGAGAGCGAAAGCTTTCACAGGCTTCACAGAACTGCTTTTGTCCACAAGAGCATAGCGACAATACCTTGCACCCCTGCTAATGAGACAACCCAGAACAGGAACACGAGCCAGAAGAATACCAAGCAGCTGCTACGCTTAGACAATACACATATACTCGGATTCAATTTAGACTTTATTGGATTAAGCCAAGATGATGTAATAATAAACTTACTCAAATTTCTCGTATTAAGTAAATAAACGAATGTACAGTTATTTCAAAGACGCGTTTACGCCAAATTAAAACTGTCACTTTAACACAAAATTGCTTTATCTAAGTCACATTGATACAGGAATCCAAGCCTGTGTGTTTGCTCGCTAGTCAGTTGATGTTCGTTTAGTCTATAAGAAACTACAAATTTTCATAATTAACATTGAAGCCAACAAAGAAGATTTACGACAAGTTAAAATAATTGAAATCATTACAACCGCTGGAATTCGTATAGACATTTATTCAACGAACAAATGAACACACTAACTGACGGACAATATAAAATCCACCCTTTACATTCCTTTAGACAAACTTAAGCGTTTGGGACGTAACATACGGCCCTGTGTTACATTATTGAAGGGTTCAGATGAACAGATGCAGTGGTGAAAGCAGAGTGTAACCCCCATCCTTAGCAGCTGCTGGCCCTGAGTGACCCCATGATCCCAGGGTTCAGAGGGGGGATGAGCAAGATTAAGAGCCTGCTGTCGGTCTGATCATGGCCGCATAATGTCTGACCTTGAGATCAGACTCAATATCAGGGGCACAGATCCAATATCAAGTGTGATTTGTGGTTTGCAAGGATATGTCCATACTTGTGTTCAGACACAGACACACTATTACACAGCTATTTACCTTCAGCACAGCGGCACTCATAGCCATTGGGCCTGTCGATGCACTTGGCTCCGTTCTGGCAGGGTGTACTGGCACACTCATCAATGTCGATCTGGCACATGGTGCCAGTGAAGCCTGGGACAGGCAAACACAAAGGTCAGAGGTTAGAGTGAGGCAGAGAAGGACAAGTGTACATGCTACGCTCGGCTACAGAGGGCAGAGGTGCCTGGCCTGGCTCTCAAATGGCTGGACAATACATAAATCACAGGCTGAGGCTCTAAAATGTTTTGTAGTTTTGTAACACAAAGTCTGTGTTTGGTTAAGAGTCTGGACGAGTAGCTGTGCAAAACCGAGATGTGCAGTTTCCCATCTGTAGGGGGTCAATTTTTATCTATACACATGGGAACTAAGACACATTTCTTAATTTTATCATATATGCAGGTAAAATCAGACAGATAAAAAGACAAAGAACAGAACAATCAACATTTTGACATTTTCAAATATTTGTGTTTTAATTGTAGGCATTTTCTATTTCTTTAATTTAAAAAAAAATCAGGATTGCCTCAATTTATTATGTGTATTTAAGCAATTTCCAGGTTTTTGTTCAACAACATCTGGTTTTACAGCAGGAAATAAGACAAGAATGATCAAACTGTATAATTATAAACGTTGTTGTCATTGTTCATTTCTGTGCTATAATTTACTTTCTTTACTCAACATTCCCGTACCTGAGACCGCATTATAACCTTTTACACATTTTCTGCTACTTATCCAGAAGCCTATAGGACCATTTGGAAATGAGACACGCACTGCCGCTTTTACAATGTTAGCACAAGGCAGGGCAACAAAACCACCTGCTTTTGTTCTCTTTCAACTTTCAAACATCAAAAGTTACCAATTTTAAATAGGCGTAATTTATCTACAGCTATATACCAATAAACATGCTAGCTAGTTTGCAGTGGGGTGATATTTCTGCAGCAATAACTATGTCTTTTCTAAGACTGCTGTGGCAATGGATATGCACAAATGCTGGCATTCGTAGGCTGGGAAATCATGTGTGGGGTGAGTAAGTGCAACTTATAGACTGGGGGCCCCATGAAAGTAGCAATTTTTGCATCTGTAGAATGCACCCATGTTGATTAACAGTGTTGTGATGGGATCTTTGGCGATGCCTGGGGCAGGAGGTTAGTTGAAAGGGGGGGCCCACTAGAATTGTTTTCTTCATGAGCCAGAACCCCCCTCAATGTCCTAACCCAGTACTCACACAAACTCTACCAAATCAATAGCTAGATGGGGGTGCTACGGAGGGGGGTTGTCTGCCCCAGATGTAAATTGCGGATTTGGAAAAGAATCTCATTAGCAGGACTGCTGTTCCCCCTCTTACCCTCTAAAAACCATAGAGAGAGAGGAGGAGAGACTGCCATCCCCTTCTTCTGTCCTATAGATGAGTGGGGGCAAAGGAGGGAGGAGGGGGGCCACAATGGTGTCTTTGTTCCGGCATGCAGTATTGCTGCCCCTGAAAGCCTCGCTCTTATGAGTAATTACTCAGAGCACCATCAGGCCAGCAGAAGACGCTCTGTCAGTCTAATGTTAATTGACTTATATGTTCCACAAGTGGCACTTTTAGGGAAATTGGATGTAAAAAGTTCTTTTCTTACCTGGCTGGCATTTGCAGGTGAAACCGTTAACCAGGTCTCTGCAGATGCCGTCATTTACACAGGGATTACTCTCGCACTCGTCTATGTCCACCTCGCAGTGCGTGCCAGCATAGCCTGATCAAAACAGAGACCAAAACGTTTTTTTCTATGCAGCCATAATTGTAGGGATTTTGAATTACGTAACATTTACATTCTGACCTTTAGACCACTTTATCTCATGCCAATGCTGGCCTTCTCCTACACTACAAATTAATTATTACGCATTGTAAGAAATGGTAGTACACACAGCGGCTTCTTTATTAATCTGTTTATGACCTGCTTTGTCCTCCACATGGCCAGATTATAGATTGTGGAAGACGAAGCAGGTCATAAACCTTGTAAAGTGGTACAGATCAATAAAGAAGCCGCTGTGTGTAAGTAAGCTGTGTGTAAAACTTAATTTTTAGTGTAGAAGAAGGTTGAAAACGTTTGGAAGACGTTTGGTAAGCATGGCATGTAATTATCATTACCGTGCTTAGCTGTGTTAATATAAATAAGGGAGAAACCAGTAGCAAGAGCACAGAAAGAACCAGCTGACGATGAAGAGGCAGGAGAGCAAGAGGTGTATGTGAAAATGAAAGGAGTTTTTTTTTGAGAGAGAGAAAAAGAGGGTACGAAGTGGGGGGTTAGGGGGAAAAAGTGATGGGAAAAAGTTTGCTCTCTCTCTGTGTGCACGAGGGGCACAGGGAGTAACACAGAGAGGCCCTATTGTTGCCGTTCATTCCCACCACTCCACTGCTCATTATCATGCAGCACACTATCCTCCCCCAATTCCTCTTCACTAGCCCTATAGAATTCGCACACCGAGCCCTCATTTGTATATTCGTAAAGACCCTCAGTATGAAAGTTATGGCTGGGCTCGGGACTTGCTGAGCGTGAGCGTGTGTGTGTGTATATTGGAGACAAGAGTGTCAGTCTGTTATTTCATGTTTTTTTAATGCCTGTATTGGCCAGAACATACGTTCATCAGCTTCCACAACTTGCTTCCCGATTAAGATTATTATGTAATAACATGCTTTGCATTACTTGTTGCTCCCTCATAACTCTGCTGACTATACCATGCCTGTGACAGTGTAAGATCAAGCCGGCGCTGGAGTATATGATGTAAAGTCTCTGGTCGTACCAGGCATGCAGATACAGGAGAACTGGCCGATGCGGTCGAGGCAGGTGGCATCGTTCTGGCAGGGCATAGACAGACACTCGTTGATGTCAATCTCGCAGCGAGGGCCAGTATAACCACGGCCACACTGGCACTGGAATGATCCTTCTGTATTCACACACTTTCCAAAGTGCTCGCATGGGTTGGCACCTGTAAATAGATTTTAACATTTTATTTCGGTACAATATACTGCATCATAGCCTATGAAGCCTATGAAAGGTCAAGAAATAGGGGATGACAAACATCCATGAATCTAACAGCTCTAATAGCTAGCTTAAGAACTAAACTATTATGAATCTCTTCTTCTCCACCTAACCCTATTCTCTACATCCTCTTCACTCACACACACTAACTTCATGTCCTCGTTTATCGTATCCATATACCTCCTCTTTGGTCTTTCTCTTTGCCTTCTGCCTGGTAGCTTAATTTCTGTACATGCCCAAACCACCTCAATATGTGCTTCCCTGACTTTCTCCCCAAAACATCTAACATGAGCCGTCCTCCTGATGAACTCGTTTCTAATCTTGTCCAACCTCGTCACTCCCAAAGAAAACCTGAACATCTTCAGCTCTGCTAACTTCCAGCTCTGCCACCTGTCTCTCTCAGAACCACTGTCTCTAAACCATACATTAAAGCTGGTCTCACCAATGTCTCTAAACCATACATCATAGCTAGTCTCACCACTGTCGTGTACACCTTTCCCTTAATTCGTTAAACAGCTAAAGAACACATAGCCTAAACATCAGTCAAACAATTTTACTATGTTAGTAGAGTGAATGTACCAATAGAGCATTCGTCCATATCCTGGTTACATGCTCCACCGACAAAACCAGCTGGGCATGTGCAGATGGCACGGCCGTTCAGTGGATTGGTGTCACAAACTGCACCTTCATTGCAGGGGTTACTGACGCATGCATCGTCCAAGTGACACAGCAGACCTGCAGTCAAAAATAGAAATAGATCAAAACCTAGACAGTGAACTTATGCGTAAAATAGGCTAAGTGTGTAAAAACCTGTGTGAGTATGTGTAGGAAAACATACCAGTCTTGCCCACTGGACACTCGCAGAAGAAAGATGCAACTCGGTCATGACATGTAGCTCCATTAAAGCACACAGCGGTAGCGCAGTCATCGATGTTCTCACTGCAGTCATTGCCAGTCCAGCCATTTACGCAAACGCATGTGTGACCGCCATTAGTGTTGAAACAGGTACCGCCGTTGTGGCAGGCATTTGGCTGCATTAAACACTCATTTACGTCCTCAGCACAGTACTGACCTGCCGACACAGATGCACAGGATTATTACCTGAAAAAATCCCAAAAGCAGTAAACATGTTTCACTGTGTGCACAAAGTCAAATACCTGTCCACTCAGGCGGGCACTGGCAGTTGTAGGTATTGACTCCATCTACACAAATTCCACCATTCATGCACTTGTGGCCCGGACAGTCATCCACGTTCACCTCACAGTTAAGACCACTGAATCCTAGAAGAGATTAGGACCACAGTTTGTTAGAAGTCTTCACTAGCAATTAAAAATCAAAAGTTGCAATGGTAATTATTATTTTGGGGACATAACGACCTGGATTTAATAATCATTCTATTACATCTACTACTGTTTGGTTTGAAAGTATATAGAGCTGTGTAAATATATCGATATACAGCTATCGCAATATTTTTGCACAATAATTTATCGATATTCGAACCTCTAGTATCGATACATTCTTAATTTTTGTTTTAATCAACTTCCTCCTCTGCTCCTCTAGTTGTCGCTGACACATACGGCCATTGTCTTAAGAATAATGCAAAAATAAGGGTGCCTCCCTTAATAGTTTTTAAAATTCTTTATTAGTTATTAGTTTTTTTTAATCTAAGAGGTCTTTCCTTTTGTTGCCCCTGGTTCACTCATTGGAAATCTTTACATGTACGCTCACATGCTGTTCAGTATAACATATAGCCTATATATTACAGTGCAACTCATTACAATCTTGTGTAAATCAACACTTGTTACACATGTAAGCAGTCCCTAAGTACCATGATGTGATATATGTGACATTTTGCCCTGTCCTAGGTCACACTTTATAACCCTAATTCACTCAGACTCTAGAACATTGACTAGCCAGTACGCTAAAAGGTCTAGTGGGTGTTGGAGTGTTTACACTCTCTCCTGACAGTTCCCACAGTAGCGTCAGGCCGGCCAGAGTGAAGGCCACCCTCCCTGCTGTTTTTGCTTGTTTTAGATTCGCTCACAGTTTCAATGACTTCCTCTCTGGCAAGGACCATTTCCTGCCTGCTCCCCAGAGGAATCGCAGAAAGGGTCATAAACTAAATTCCTCCCTGATGTCTAGCAGCCTTGCTTCACCTCACACCCCCTATTTTTTTCTTTCTCTCATTTCTCAAAGCTATTTTAGGAGAGAGACATTTGACCCTATAGCAGCAGCAATGGTTGGGAAAATTCAGCTAGAGGGTAAGGATGTTTGAGTGTGGGAATGTGTTCGTGGGAGTACATGTGCATGTTTATTCAGATGTACCTGGAAGGCAAGCGCATTCATAAGTGTGGTCCCCAGTTTGATGGCATGTTCCACCGTTGAGGCACTGGGATGGCGCACAGGGCTGAGTTAGCACCTCACACGTGCGCCCGCTGTATCCCGTAAGGCACTCACAGCGAAACGAGCCATGTGTGTTTACACAGCTACCTCCATTCAGGCACTTCCCTGGCTTACGGCACTCGTCAATGTTGTTACGACAGTTCTTTCCCTGGTAGCCAGGTGGGCATGAACAGTTGTAATGGTTATTCCAATTGGTGCAGCGAGCACCATTAGCACACGGGCTTGTGGCACAGGCATCAATTAAAGAACAGTCTTGACCTAAGTGTACACAGTAAGACAGATCGTTTTCGGATGTGAGATTTAAAAAATCTAGTCCTCTAGTAAAAAGACAAAACAAAAAAGACACTAAGATGGATGTAGAAGGAGATGAGGAAATATTACATAACTGAAAGTGTATTCAGCAAGATATTTCTAAAAATATGAACATTATTTTTAATTCACAGGTTAGTCCGGGAAAGTGGCACAGCGGTTAAGGTGTTGGACTGCTAATTGGAAAATCAGGGTTCGATTTCCAGCACCGCCAAGTTGCCACTATTGGGCCCCTTAACCCCTAATCGCTTAGTTGTATAAAAGAGATAAAAGTAAGTCGATTCGGATAAGGGTGTCAGCCAAATGTCGCAAATGTAATGTAAATTGATGAATTAGATGATGAATACAGTTTTGTCGCTTGATTATCACATGGTAATTTAGTATTTAAAACAGTGCAGCAATATATACTCTCAAACACACAATTCCATTAGGGTTTACCTCTAAAGCCTCTTTGGCACACACAGGTATACTGTGGGATACCGTTCGCCACTTGACTTTTGCATGCAGCTCCGTTAAGGCATGGCGAACGGTGGCATGGGTCCAAGTGTTGGCAAAGAGGTCCGATGTACCCGGGCCGGCACCTAAAGGATTAAGTATAAAGACAATAGAATGAAAGTTAATGGGACGAAGAGAAACTGGACAAGCAAGCAAGAACCGTTTCTTAATGCAGTCGAGAACCCCACCTCTTAGTGACAGTCTTGCCAAGATCTGACATAGACCGTCTGCCTTTTTCATTACGACAACAGAGACTGTATATTAATACTGCCTAAACTGTTTTATGTCAAGACAAACACACATACACACACACACACACACACACACAAAGACAACTGCATGCACTGGGCCAGATGGAACATATCCTTTGTTCTTCACTTAAAATAGATGAGCCCACTCTCCAAAATCCCCCAATATTCTCAAGCTTCGCCATTTCTTTAGGTCCTTGCCAGCTCCCATTCCACCATCATTACTCTGCACAGTGCAGCCAAATGCTATTTCCGCACTCAGACAAGCAAGTCAGTTAACAGTCAGATTACCTACATCACATACAAAAAATGCCTAATATACAACATAAGGATTTATATGTTGAATATAAAAAAGCTATTCAAAAGACCAAAGAGGACATACTATCGAAATTAGATGTTGGTCAAACTGCTTTGTAAAGAACTTTCAGTGGTTCATTCTTTTCTCTTTTCATTGTAACTGTATAGTATTTTGATAGACAGCATAGTGCGACCTGAAACTGCACAGGTAAGATAACACAAAAACGGCCTTTGGGTTTTAAAGGTCGTCTCCAGGGGGCTGAGCCAGGTCGCCTAGTGTACGCAGGGTAACCCTACACTCACTCAGGGAGCCCCCACTACAGGATGGGCGCCCACATCAAACAGGTCGTTTGAAGCTGATGACAAGGCCCGTTATGGCTGTTCATCTCCCTCCCTCAGGCTCTTCTCATTTCACTGTAAACTTCTGGGCAGTGACAACAATAAGTTTTTCTCTGTTCTCTGTTATAGAGAGACTACTTTTTTACTCTAAGCTGTCTCATCCTTTATTGTCTCCTTTGTGAAATGCAGTAGGGTTGGTCAGTAACAGTAGGACATCTGGTCTCCAGGGGGCTCTGGACTGGTTCTGACTGCTCAAAGTTTGGCCATACTTGATCAGCAAAGCAATAAAATGAAAAAGGAAAAATACCTTTGGTTAGATTGTCTTCCCAAAGTTACCAGCGATTAAGATTTAAACTGACTGCTTGATAAAAAGCTGTAGAGCATCAATTCTGCAAAAGGAGGAGTTCTTCCTCAGTTAACAGGGCTATTCTTTTTCCTTCTCTTTTTTTTCACCTTTGAGGCCCCAAAAGTATTGCCGCACCTTCCTTATAAAACCTCTTACATGCTGGGAGGTCAAAGGTCAGAGGTCGGCAGTCTGATTGTGATGATAATGTTTGCAAGGCTGAGGAGCTGGGGGGTAGGGTGTAGGTTTTAGGCTAAATTGTCTTTAAGGTCGGGTGAAGAAGATGGTTGAGCAGTGGGCAATGGTCTGTCACTGAGGGAATGTCATGTCATACTTCCTGTAATCCTCTGTCCCCTGCTCTAAAAACAGTCTCCCTATCGCTGAATCCCAGATCCATGTTGCCCCAGCAACCTCACAGACGAACAAGCAAGTCTGACACACCACCAATCAGCCCCTACCCTTCGTCCCCTTAGCTATTTGTCATGGCCTGGCGGGGTTTATTTAGAGGCAAATTAACTATGTCTGGAATTTCTGGTGTCACTGGAAAAATTATACCGGAGCAGAGATCTGGGCACAAAGGAACATTTGAAGGGACAGGAAAGGGTTCGCTAGCCAAGGTTTATCTTATAAAAAAAATATTTTCATCGAACCAATAGTTGAAATATTTATTGGAAATTTGTTTAAAAAGTTGCCAAAATACATTAATGCATATTAGAAACCTGTCGAATGCTGCGCAGGACAAAGTTTGATGGGTGAATGCGGTAAAATCCTTTTGTGTGCAGGTTGTGTGTGTGTGTGTGTGGGGGGGCTTAATTATTTGTGCTGCTTTGTGACAATGAGCATTGTAAAAAGCTCTTTACAAATAAAATTGAATTGAACTTAAAAAAATATCCGCAAAATATAAATATTTTAAAATCAAATTACTAAAAATGAATAAACGATTTTTTATAAATGATTATTTATATATATATATATATATATATATATGCATTAGTGTATTAGTGTTGGTGCCTGGTTTGTGATCCTTGAAGAATGTCTGTGGTTATGAACTGAATGTGCTGATATTGGTTAGGCAGCTCCAAGAGGGAGGACAGGAAAGGATCAGTTATTTGTCCTCATGCATAACGCAACAGCCAAAACACACATTCTTTGTCTCGACCTTGGCCGTGCCTATCATTCTATTCCAACATGGAGTCAGGAGTAAAAAGCCTCACTAACGTATACCACCATAATCTGGAAATCCATTTGCTGTTCTAAACATTTTTATTGACTGCAAAACTTTGGTAGTTTTCCCCCAAAGGCAGACGTGTGTTTTCAGGGTGTTTGCGGTTTTTTAGCAGGCGTGGACATTTTGCACCATGGGCAGCATGACACATTTAAAGTCTTGACCCCTGAGTAAGTGTGTGTGGTACAGACAGAGATGCTACTTCAGGCACGTCACAACACTCATGAAGGTTTGCGCCAGCTGCATCTGTGTACTTCCCATCTTTTCACATCTGTCCACGTCTGTCAGCACAGTTCCAGCTGGTGTTTTCTGGGACTTATGAGCGAAACAACTGCACTATTATTCCATTTTAATACATTTTACACACACATTCATGCATTTTTCTGACACTATTTCATGCATACCAGTGTGCTGATATATACACACACACAATACACAACCCATGATAATATTTGGTCTGTCAATAAAAGTAGGTTAACATAAAAATATGACAATTGTGTTGAGTAAAAGACATCATAGACAATGATGCAATATAAAAACAAACGCAACCACAGTAACTCCCATGCTTGAAGTATTTCTGAATAAACACACTCAAATGAATACTGAATAATGTTTATCAAGTTCCTGAGAGCAAGAGCGCAAAGCATAGGATCGTTTTTCCGTCTCACAATGCTTCAGCCTACTATCATATGTACTGAAGGAGTTGATCCTCGATAAGCACTCCTAATCAGAGAAATTTGATAAAAGGGTGCAAACCTGGGGCTTACAAACCTGGTGTGTTCCTCTGGGAGTGCTGGTGGGAAGAGGAAAAGAAAAGCTGTCTTGAACATAACACTTAGTGCACAATAAAAAAACACAAGCATTTCTGCGTGTACTGTGAGGATAGATGTCTCTGACATGATAACGATGATGAAGTGTATAAACCAACTCAATGAAATGTCTGATATTTTAAAGGATGTTGAAATAATTTTTGTGTGTGTCATTTATCTTGTTGACTCTATGCTAGTTTTCCTGCCTCCGGGTCAACGGGGCAAGTAACTAAACACCTTTACCCAGCAGTAGTCCATACAATCTTAAGGTCATGGCACCTGTATATGAGACACCCTCTCAAATAGAAGCTCAGTACAGTCAGTCATGGTCTGCAAACCACTAAGCATGGGAGAATTCCGTTCAAAGGATTCAGTCCTCCCAGTTACTTTAAGCCAAGCATCCCACACCAAAGATGAAAACAATAAGCACACATGACATACAGTATATTCTTCTCATGGCACTATATAGTTGTGTCCTTATTGTCAGAGACTGTTACAAACCTGGTCTGCTAAAATGCATAGCATCCCAAACTCCACAAGTGGGGAACAGCACAATTCCTTTGTAAAAGCCCATACTGACACCACACTGCCAACAACAACCCCCCTTCATCCACACATCCAACCAACCAACCACCCGCCCACCCACCCACCTCCCCCAGTTCTCAATAGATAAACCAAAGTTGGGGGAAGGGGAGCATTTTGTGGGCCAAATAAAAGAGCTAAAGTAGTCAGAATCCCATTGTGTGAGTAAGGAGGAAGGGGGGCAGTGACCCAAACAGCCAGGCTTTCAGACCCGTTCTTATGCGGACCAGCAGACCTCAGCTGTAGCCTGGCAACAGTAACCCATAGCTGGGGAGAGACAGAGAAGGGGGAGCTTTAGGAGACAGGGTTCCATAAGTATGAGTTTCCCCCTGTATGCATAGTTAAATTAAACATTACAGTCAAAACCAAATGTAATTGAATTGAAAAAAATGAATGTGCATTTTTTATAACAAAAATTTTTCCTTAACAAGGAGCCTAACAATGAAAACAACATGCCTATTGATTGCTATTTTCTTCAAGAAACCATTAAAAAAAATTAACCCTGCCACAAAACCAACTCAAAACCTGCACTAATTAAAACGTAGCTTCTTTGCTAGTTCGCATAAGCTCTGCTCCCTCACAATTACCTCTTGCTTTAAAGATTAGGCTCCGAATGGAAGGGAGTGGTTTTGTTATTTAGCGTGATAGTGATAATGACGCATGATAGCAGGACTGGCAAAAAAACCAAGTGCCGAACAAACTAGCAGAAAACAGAATAGTGTATAGTACAGATCTCTGCTTCATTGTGTGCTGTTGTGTTTATAATTACGTTTTCAAAAGTAGCTAAAAGTAGCTTGGAATTTCTCATATAGCTAACAAGGAAACCATAACCACATTGTATGCACCATGGAGTCGAGGTCTTTCAAAACATTCTTCAATGTGTTTTGCCACAAAATTTCCGCCCCACCACCCCAAACGGGACAGATCCTTGGGAACTTTTAGAGGTGGTTGGGCCTGACAATACTGGCACAAACCAGGGGAAAGATTTCCTTTAAAATGGGAGGTCTATAGTATAAAACCATCCAAAGAAACATTTATTTTTTAACCACAGCATTTCAATTTCATGTGACTCATGAGAATATTTTTAGCATTACCTATTGTTTGCTGTTACCCTTATATTAATTCAATTCCACAGATAATGATGGATCAGCAAGTGAAAAAAATTAAATAGTGTGGGCAACTTTGTGCAAGGAACGCTAATAAATATTTTATCAGTACATGGAAAAGTAGGGAAAGGGGTAGCACAGTGGTTAAGTTGTTTGGAGATCGGGGGTTCGATTCCCAGCACCACCATTTGCCACTGCTGGGCCTCTGTGCAAGGCCCTTAACTCCCAATTCCTCAACTGTGTAAAAGTGATAAATGTAAGTCGCTTTGGATAAGGACGTCTGCCAAAATGTCGTAAATGTAAAAGAATTTCCAAATAAAATAAATTAAAATTTGCCCCAATAAGTATTATTATTTTGCTTGAACTTAGACCAGATATCCCTAATCCTGGCAGTGTCTAACATCTGTAACAAGCTTTATTTTACAAATTGTTTCATTTTCTTTAATCTGTATTTAATGAACAACAAAAGCTAGAACTAGACTGGTCCTAATGCAACTTCCACAGATTTTTATAGATATGCGTGAAAGCCATCATTATTCTGGTTCAATCACTGAACAGGTATAACCTGCTTCTATTTGTGCCAGTAACATATTATAGAAGGTCCTTCTGAGATCTGAATTAAGCAATGATGAGCCAGACAGACTGTATGTAAAACATTTGGGTCAGAAGAGGTCATCACTTCCTTTTTTAGAGCTTAGAGAAACTAAAGCAGACTTCTTTAAGACTCCTAAATCCTCTTCCATTGTTCATTTCCTCACACTGGATCAGTTGTTTTAATAGTTATATCAATTAAATGTAAAATAATATTGGAGTAAGCCTGCATGGCTGTGTTATATTAGACTCATTAGGAAATTTTGTTCAAAGTGTTCCACTGGACAGTACATGAGACAGCCGGAGAGGACGAACCTTATTAAACATTCCTCTCCAATCCATCAAACAGGAAGTGGAAAATGCTACACTAGGGCTTTGGGTAATGTGGCTGACTCATGAAATGCAAAATCAAATAACTACTGCTATTATGGGTTAAAAATGGACACAGAAGATGTTTTGAGGCAACAAGCAGAATTTGATAAAGGCCTCTTGTCACATCCATCTGTTCTTAAGACAGAACAATTTCACAGACTGTCAAATCAATCCCCAATTTACAGACTCATTTTGCTACTTAAATCAGGGTACCACCACTGACAACACACAGTATTCAGTCCTAAAGAAACAGAAGCGTAAAAATCCCCACTTTGTGGGTTTGGTGTTGAAATTCTTTTATCTACAACCCACACATCTTAGATAGATTGAACAAATCTGTCATCCGTCTGGAAAGACGAGCTTCCACATCACTTCCCTATGTCTGTTTGTGTGTGCGTAGGGGCCCTCCAACTCCGGTCCTCCATGAGCCTGTCTGTCTCGGCATGGGGCAGCAGGCCACTCAAAGGCAGCACCTGGCCCTCCACTCTTCTTTTGTAAAGGGCTGACTTCAGTGGATTACCATCACAACATCCACCAGCTGTCCCCTGCATCCCGGCTCAACCCCCTAGACACCCCTATTCCTCCAGCTGGAGCCTCTCTGAATAACACCCTCACAATCTGCCTAATTATCTCGCTGCTTCAGCTGGGACTTTATCCCACAGTTGAGCCCTGCTTGCTTGCAAGCACTTCACAAAGGGGTGGGACGAGATCAGGGGGCCACTGAAACAGCCACTCCAGTAGGACTTCCTGATTCTTCACCTTGCCTCACATTCCTAGACTCAGCACCAACAAGTGCTTTGTCACCAGTTGTGATTCAGGTTTAGGTGACAGGCCATAGACCAACCTATGTTCTAAGACCTCAACAACAGCCCAACTTCAACATTTCATTGTGGATTTAGCTTTGACAAAATAAGCCTAAACCCTTTGAAACGGTGATGTCCAATAAAGAAAGTTAACCCTGAGAGTAACCTTCCACCCATATGACTGTGGACTATAGTGAACAAGCACTTGTTGGAGTGGGATTCTTAGGAATTACCTCTGAATTCTGACAAACACTACACTGAAACTCTAGTGAGAAAGGAAACATATTAGGGGTGGTATTTTCATAAATTGTAGCTCTCAGACAGAAAGATTTGTCTTTGGCGTCAGACCAACAAAGCCGCCAAGTACCATGATAACTAGGCCAGTCACAATAGCTGTCCTGGGGCAGAATTCATATAATATTAGTCACCTGAGACTGCATAGACAGAAATAAGGTAAAGGTAAATGTTAAACAACGTGAAAAGAACAATTAAAAGTCATTGAACAATAGAAATTTGAATAAAAGTTTAAACTTTTACTACTAGTTGTCTGAACTTTATACTTTAATACTTTTTACGGTTTTTCTGCAATCTCATTTTCCCTCTTCTTCTCGCTTTCCCGTCCTGTGGTGCCAGGTTACAGGTTGGTATCCAAAGGAATAAATGGTCCTTTTCTGCTGTTTCAGATCTCTGATTACACCACATTCCCTGGAGAAAGGGCTAGGAGATGTGGTGGAGCAGGCTCGATGGTCTCTAAGCCAGTTAGACCACTTTGCTAAGTCGAGCCTCTCGGTGTGGTCGTGTTACCGCTCTGTGTAGTATGACATTTACTGTCCCCTTTTTTCTACTGAGGCTTTTATGTCTCTAAGAGTATAAAAATGCAACGTTACAAGCCTTTTGGTCTGAAGTTTAATTACTTACATACCCTGTTAAGACACAACGAGTCTTTTCCTATGCTTAAGAATGCATGAAACAGGTCAAAGGAGGTTCATAAACCCTGTTAAACATTTACCTGCACGTTTTAATACCACTCAAGCTGATGTGTGATGTGTAATGATTAAAAGAGTGGGCTGTTCAGATTCTATTTAAGTGTTTTAGAGGTCTTTAGAGGAGATCTGAAAACAAGGAAGAATCCTTTTATCTACCTGACTTCCTCTTAGACGCACCACTGATAAGTATATATATTTTTAATACAGCATGTGGTTTTCTCTGCAGATGTTGTTTACTAGTGATGTAGACCAAATGTTGGGCTTATAAACAAAGCTGTATGCTTGTTTTGGACCTCATGTGGATAAAAAGCATCTTGTCAAGAGGATTAAATGTAATTATAGAAATGCTCATATTCACCTGCCCCCCGGGTCTGAGTCTACATAACATTACAGGGTCTGGAAGCTCAGTTTTTATGACCTGGTCAGTAACCAGGTAATAACAGTGCGCCTGAGGATACGGAATTCACTGGGAACAAAAGCCTGAACTTAGAAGGAAGGCAAAAAAAATGCCTTAAGGGACAGAAAACAATAACATAAGCAAATGGGTTACGGGTAAAGTATGCGCTAACGTGCCTGAAGGTTTACACATTAGATTAAAACGACGGAAAAAACAGGGCTTGGAAAATATAAACTGATTTTTCTTTTATCGTTCGTAGCTATTCTTTAAGGCAGCACGGTGGCTTAGCATTGTTAGCACTGTTGCCTTACAGCAAGAAGGTCCCAGGTTGGAGTTTGCATGTTCTCCCCTTGCTTGTGTGGGTTTACTCCGGATTCTCCGGTTTCCTCCCACAGTCCAATGTTTCGCATCTTTGCTTTCTAAATGAAATTATATTTTTTTTAGCACATTGTGAGTTACTTATTTGTGCAATTAGCAAAAACAAAGAGCAATAAGAGCAAATCTTACTATGCAGAATAACCACATTTATTATCCCATTTCAGGTGTTTTTACCAGCCTGCGAATTCTCTATACTGTGCAATATAATCAATATAAAGCTTTTCTTCATTGCTATTGCCTGATGTTAGACTTAGTCACCAAGAAGATTTCCCACGTTGGAGTGTTGGAGGAAAAACTTTAACCACCAATGAAAGCCCTAATTCACATACACAGGCATACAACGGTTCAAATCAGGCAAGAAAGCTAAAACAACAGCCCCAGGCATGTGTGTGATAACAATCACTTTGGATTAGCATACACAGCGAAGACTCTAGGTGTCGTAGGTAGTGGAAATAGATGACCCCAATAGTCCAAAACGCTGTGAAGCAGAAGCAGGCTGCGATTTAGCTTTATTGTTCTAAATCCAGCCATTTGAAAGATCTGCAATCTTGCTGACAGGTGCAAGTGGTCCATGGCTCATCTAGTAGACGTGAGAATACTTTGACTAACATTGTTAGTTCTTTGTGCCTGGCAACCCATTCAGCCTCTCAGACTGAACACCTCAAAGCCACACAGCATGTTCGCTATACAACAACAGAGAATGAGGACCTGTGCCAAAAAAACAAAACAAAACAAAAATCCTAAATGCAAAAAAAAGAAAAGAAAAATGATAACCGTTGCCTGGAGTTTGGCAACATTCCAGCTGTTTTTTTTTTCCAGCACAGCAGCACTGACACTTACGACCGAGGCTAAATCACAAGAGCAACATTCATTCTCCACAGTTAACCTGGGACATGACACAGCTCACGTCGTTAGCGCCTAGTCTTCTCCTTTTTCTAAACATGCAGTTAGCTCAGGTGACAAGGTTAGCGCCTGTGAAGCTCAGTGTGATGTGGGTTGTGTATTCGTTCTCCTGTTACGGACAGCTGAAGGAAGGGAAAGTTTTAAGTTTCTAAAGTGTTTATTTAACAACTATCACTATAAAATTACACCCATTTACTTTAACCGGTTGGTTTTACATTTCATCACGTCTACCTATAAGCTTTAACAATATTCTTTCCTTTTCCTTTGCTGATTAACACTTCCAATTTTTTTTACTTTGTTTTCTTTTGAAGAACAAACTGAACAATGTAAAAAAAAAAATGCTGGCTGAACGCTGTGCGCTAATTGCTGACTAAATATTATGATGTTCCACAGAAACGCTGACCTACTCTGACCTTAATAAATGAGAGAAAGAGAAGCTATTCCTCAGAGCGGTGCCACACAGCAATCGGCTGGTTTTCCCTAATAAACCATTTATGATTGGTGCGAGAAAGAACTTAAATCAAATAAATGAAATATATATATAGACAAATAGAAATTTAGAGTTGTGAATAAAGATTTGCTCAATTGTAGCACCAAAATAAATGGTCCCTCTGGTGGTACCGTAGTACAATTATAAAGCAGTTTCTGTTAAAGGGTTCTGGGTTAGCTCAGGTTTCCTCCAACAGTCCAGAAACATGTATGTTAGGAGTACGAGTGCGTAATGGCCATGAAAATCGCCTCGATGCTGGCGTGCCGTTAAAAAGTCAATGAATAAATAACATGGTATAAACTAAAAAAAAAGATAAAACAATATGGTGGTCTCTCTTTACAGTCAGCCCTCAAGCTTATATTTTAATCTTACAAAACTTCCCAATTAGAAAATCTCTATAAATCATTATTGTTTTAATTAAACCTAAAAATTAATGAGTCATTTCTTGGACTCAGGTGCAATTATTTCTCTGCTGCTCCTCCTCCCACTACATCACTAATGAAAATAAAACAATGATGGTGTCCCTCCTAAAAAATCACGACCGGGTAAACTTACATGCATCTTGAGTCAATACACATTCCGCCGTTTTCACATGGTCTTTGTGTGTCCAAGCAGCGCAGTCCTGCGGAAAGAAGAAACACACGGGCACATTTACACACATACACACCGTATACGGATCTTTGGTTAGTGTGTGCAGTGTTTTGTCTTCTTATCTGTGTGAATGGATCGGATTGGTTATCTCGTTTATTCATACAAAGACTTTAAAAGGCGATTTATGCTTGGGGTGTGATACGGTACACGCTTTGGAGCGCCTCGTTATCAGCCGATGCGTAATTGCGCAAAGTCTCCAAGGCGGTAACTTTCCACGGAGATCCGTGGTAATCAATACACTCTTGAGACTTTAAAAAAGGACAGATATGTCGTGTCACTCGATTTTAAAGACACTTCTTACGTCATCGTATCTAATGATGGGTTTTTATTTATTTATTAATATTTAACAGGAACACCAGCGATCGGCTTTGTTTAGTTGAACAAAATTCCAACCAAATGACTTTTTTGTAGGCATCACCAAGACCTTCATGCGCTACAGGTTCCAAATCCAAACTTTAAAGTTGTTATCTTTTTTTTTAAAGCATTGTTAATCAAAATGCACCGGCTTCCCCAACCCCCAATACACCCCCCCCCCCCCCCCCCACCCCCCCCCCCCACCCCCCCCCCCCTCCACCCCCCCCCCACCCCCCCCCCCCCCCCCCCCCCCCCCCCCCCACCCCCCCCCCCCCCCCCCCCCCCCCACCCCCCCCCCCCCCCCCCCCCCCCCCCCCCCCCCCCCCCCCCCCCCCCCCCCCCCCCCCCCCGCCTCATTGCGCCGCAATACAAAGTTCAATTCTTAATGGCTCTTTGTTCGTAAAACACACCAGGGGGCAAAGTTATAGACAATCGACCCAAATCTTTATCCGATCCCATATAAATCTGATATTACAGTTCGGACGACCTGCATCATGTAACACGTTAAACCCCACGTGTGTGAATGTACCTTGTGTTTCCAGATCCGCCGAGGATCCAAACGCAAGACTGATGTTTTGTACGGAATTTTTCATTTTATTTGCGTTAAATTAGACTTGTTCATTCTTATGCACTGGTGATTTAAAAAACGCCATTAAAGTGTTAAATCACTGCCAATCTGGCAACCCTGGCGCGCGAACATGTTGCCGATTTGACCGCAAAGCGTTTTATTTGTGGTGTAACATTTTCTCACGGTCTTCTGGATAATCACACAGTGCCAAATGAGAAAGTTTTACTGATACATAAACGTTCACACACATCAGCGGTACCTGGTTACACAACTTTTTTTAACAGTTTATTAGAAACTTAGGTCTGCGTTTGTAATTTATATATTATTAAAAAAAAAAAAACTAAACTGTTAATAAATTGCCGAATGAACAGAATAACAGATGCGTCATGCAGTCCTGCTGTTGGATATCATCCGCGTAAAGGGATGAACTGTAACTGATGAACATTAGTGGAAAGGAGCGACTCCGAAATGCATTAAATAATCATGACTTTTGGATGAAATCTAAATGTTCTATAAGCCGATGCAGATGGGTTTTTTTTAAGAATAGAAAAAGAAGGAGGGATGGATGTCTTTCTTTCTACGATGCGACTAGAATAAAATCAGAAAACTCACCTTCACAAATCTGCACGAGTCCTAAAACTGACAGCACTACCCAAAATCTGTAATTCCTCATATCTGTGGACATTTTATCCATCTTCTCTGATAAAAACGTCAGCAATAATACATCCTTTTAAAAAACGAGAAAAAGACTGAAATTCCCAGCGATCACTTGGAGAAAAAGCGGCCTCATAGATTGGGTTTTTTTCTTCTTTCTTTCTTTTCTTTTTTTTTCTATTAAAGTGTCTTTTCGGCGTTAGTCCACTGCCGTATTTCCTCAGCGCAGCTCGGCGGCGGTCGCGGTGCGACTCCGATCACCTCCACTAAACTTTTGGGGAAAGTTTCTCCAGCTCCTTTCCTCCTGCACTGAGATATCACTCCGCCCCTTCTCAGGCCTGAGTGCAATAAAGACCGCGGTGGAAAGAAGGATATCCCTCCGCCCACTGGATCAAGGTTTTTACTTTGTTAGCTAACGTTATTGTTACAACATTACATATACGTTTGGATTTACTTTTCATATCAATATCATCTGTAGCCTGACTTCATGTTAAGCACAATTTAATCTATGCATATGTGTATTATTATAATTTATTTTTTTTTTTTTAGAAAACATCAAATCGTAATATAAATTTTTAACATTTACCAGCAAACAGTTCATCACTTTTAAATAAAAACACGTTTGATAGTGTTTAATTGCATTAATACATATTTAAAGGAAAGTTTAAGATCTTAACTTCGCCCTCCCCCAAACAAAGCCCAAACTTTCCTTCCTTCCCTTCCCTTCCCTTTCTTTCTTTCTTTCTTTCTTTCTTTCTTTCTTCTTTCTTCTTTCTTCCTTTAATCCTTCCATCCTTCCCTTTTTTGCCTATGTATTTTTTTCTCTTGCTTTTTCTTTTTTCTTTTCTTTTTTCTTCCCTCCTTTCTTTCATCCTTCCTTCCTTTTTCCCCCTTTTGGCTATTTTTTTTCTTTCTTCCTTCCTCCTTTTCCTTCCTTCCATTTCTTTCTTTTTTTCTTCTTCTTTCTTTCTTTTTTCTTTTCTTATTTCTTTAATCCTTCCCATCCTTCCCTTTTTGCTATGTATTTTTTTCTCTTTTTTCGTTCTTCTTTTCTTTTTCTTCCCTCCTTTCTTTCATCCTTCCTTCCTTTTCCCCCTTTTGGCTATTTTTTTTCTTTCTTTCCTTCCTTCCTTCCTTTCTTCCTTCCTTCCTTCCATTTTGCCTACGTCCTTCCCTCCCTCCCTCCCTCCCTTGCTTGCATTTTTTGTTTTCTATTTGTTGTCCTACTTTTCTTTTTCTTTGCATTTAATCCTTCCATTTTTTTTAATTCTTCCTTTTTTATTTTTGCTACTTGTGCTTTTCTTCATCCCAAGTTTTTTGCTTTTTTTTCCTTTTTCATCATCATTTCTAACTTAAACTTTTTTAATGCTTATCATGTAGTAATAACAATTTAATCTAAAGTTAAAAAACTGTTTACTTCTTGTATGAACTCATTTCAGGACATTTAACCGCAAGCGTATACTCAGTGTAGTGATGGGAGATATAAACACACGACCCACTTCAATTTGAGTTTCTTTTTTTCCCCTGCACTGATTATTCCTACTGAAAAAGTGACCAAAGCAAAGATTGGCTCAAAGATTAGCACTGTTGCCTCACAGCAAGAAGGTCCCGGGTTCGATTCCCCTGCAGGGGTCTTTCTGTATGTAGTTTGGTTTTACTCCGGGTTCCTCCCACAGTCCAACAACATGTGACGGACTGGCGACCTGTTCAGGGTGTCCCCCTCCTGCCTTCTACCCTTTCAGAGACGGCTGGGATAGACTCCAGCAGATCTCTGTGACCCAGAATCAGGAAATAAGCAGGTATAGAAGATGAATGAATGATCCGTACTGAGACACAGTATTACATATTAGTTAAGAACATTGCTTCCAGCATTTGGGGGGGGGGGGACCTATACAAACCGAAGAAAACTAAAGCAGATGTCCCTTAATTTAACTGCAAGTCCTAACGTTTTGGGTTGTAAAAGTTGGTAATGCATGGTAATTCAGAAACACAGCTCAAAAACGGCTCAGAAACTAAGAACCTGCGCTACTTTGATCTGACCTGCGAGCTCAGAGAAGACGAGTCGTGCCAAGAATCACACCCTGTATTTGCACTTTCAGACAAGTGCATCATCACTCATTTTTATTCGAAAGCTAGTCATTTCTAGAATACTAAAAAAAACCCCCAAAAACCCAGTGCTGGGTAAAGTAGCCAAAAGAATCTGACTTAAGTGTAAGTAAAACTATTCGTATAATAGGTACGAGTAAAAGTATTAATGTTTAATGTGACTTAGGTAAGAGAGTAATAAAGTCTGGAATGATGAGATTTCTCCAGCTGTGAGTTATTAGTTACTTCGGATCTGATTAAATGAAGAAAAATTTTAAATCCCCCCAAAATTCTAACAATCAACTAAATAAAATACCAGTAAAAATGACGAAAAAGAAGTGAGTGTGTGAGATTTTATAGTAATTACGGTAAGATTAAAGTGTCTATAGTTACAGAATCACTGTCAAATAGTCGTTATCAGGAAACTCACTGTGAGATGTTTTCTCAGGTTGGAGCTGGAGTTCCTCTACACTGATATCAGCACTAATTTTAGTCACATTGAAGACGTCACATTATGGAACTGTTTGTTTTTCTGCTTGGAGTAAAAAAATTGATTAAATGTGAGGTCACATGCTTCCTGTTTCTACTGATATTCTCGCTTCTCTCCTTCCTCTGTCATTATTTTCAGAACTGAACTCATGTACGTAATTAACACTGCAGTCGATTATAGAGAACTTGATAATAACTATTTATTAAAACTACATTTTCATTATTATCATGTAATAATACATGTTCGGTATGATTGTGGGTGGGACTGAAATGTTGGTATGAGTGTTAAGTATTAGTGAAATGTTGGGTATACATGCTGAGTACTGGTAAAATGTTGGGTATGAGTGTTATGTACTGGTGAAATGTTGGGTATACATGCTGAGTACTAGTGAAATGTTGGGTATGAGTGTTTAGTACTGGTGAAATGTTGGGTATGAGTGTTATGTACTGGTGAAATGTTTTGGGTGTTTACTACTGTTAAAAGTTTGGGTATGTGTGTTTAGTGTTGGTGAAATGATAATTGCTTAGTACTGGTGAAATGTTGGGTATACATGCTGAGTACTGGTTACATGTTGGGTATGAGTGTTGAGTACTGGTGAAATGTTGGGTATGAGTGTTTAGTACTGGTGAAATGTTGGGTATGAGTGTTGAGTACTGGTGAAATGTTGGGTATGAGTGTTGAGTACTGTTAAAATGTTGGGTATGAGTGCAAGAAGACAACATCACGGTTGTTAACTCTCGAACGTTTGTCTGTGGTTGTGATTTAATGCTCCACTACTGCAGGTGGCGCTATCAAAACTTCCTTGCCAATGTCTATAAGGGCAGGAAGAGAAGTGCTGAGGTTCAGCTTGAGAGTGCAGACGGCAGCCTGGTCCGCCCTGTCCAGCTGTACGCTTTCACCGCGGTTCTTCTTCAGCAGAGCCGCTCGCTTCCAGAGACAATGCCGATCATTTGAATGAGAAAAGACCTGCTGCATTAGGACACAGTTTCTCTCCGCAGGAGGAGCAGAAGAAGAAGAGGGGGAAGTGTAGGAACTTTTAGAGGTTTTGCCCACTTACCACCTCCCTAAACCGCAAGCAAGCGAGGGGTTCGGCAGAGCCAAGTGTGTTACAGAGAAACCTTACACTCAGCAGCCACCTGGAATGTTTTAGCTTTGGGAGCGTAGTATTGTTGTGTTTACTACACAAAGCGTTGTACGCTCCTTATTTTCAAAACTCTTAATAAACCCGTGGTAATATTTCGATCGTCAGCAGACGCTTTATTACAAAAGGTTTTTATTGATAATTGGAAGTCAACGTGTCGTTCTGTGAGTTTGATGGCGAAGAGTGTTTAAGTCATTAGGACTTTATTGTGGCTTTTGATTAAATGAAACCCACAGCAGTGTTTAACAACGTCAGTCAAAGTCTGAGTCACACTTAAACCCTGGAATTATTCCGATTCCGACAGACTCATCAGTGCCTGCGGTCAGAATTAGACACGAGTATAATTTCTGGGTTTATTTATCTGTTAATGAGGTTCAGTGATAATTTAATGATTCTGAAGGGGAGAATAGAGTGAGTGACCTTCTTCTGTTTAAATATATAAATGCTTTCTTTCTTCCTGCCTCCAACCTTTATTTCTTTCTTTCTTTCTTTAGTTCTATCTTTTTTTCTTTCTCTTTGTCTCTCACTTTCTCAGTCTAATCCTTCTTTTTTTGTCTATTTCTTTTTCTCGTTTCATTTTCTCCATTTCTTTCTTTTATTTTTTCTGTCTTCATGACATCTATTTTGTCTCTTTCTTTCCTACTTTCTTTTCTTCTTTCTTTCTTTCTTTCTTTCTTTCTTTCTTTCTTTCTTTCTTTCTTTGCTTCTTTATTTTGTACTTCTCTTCCTCTCATTTCTTTTTGTTTATTTCTTTCTTTAATTTTTTGGTGTCTTCGTGTTTCTTCTTTTCTTTCTATTATGTGTATTTTCCTTCCTCCCTTCCATCCTCCCATTTTTGCCTACTTTTTACGTTTCTTTTCTTTTCTTTTCTTTTCTTTTCTTTTCTTTTCTTTTCTTTTCTTTTCTTTTCTTTCGGGTTCCGTTTCTTAGTCTTTACTACTTCCATCTTGTTTATTTTCCCTTTTCCCTACCATTTTCCTCCTTTCTTCTTTCCCTCCATCCTTCCTTCTCATTTTTCTTTTACTTTTACGTCTATTCTTCCTTTAGTTTTGATATCCTTTCTTTCTTATTTTCACTATATTCTTTCTCTGTTATGCCATTTCCTCTCTCAGATTCAGGGTTTGTTGTTCTTATTTATTGTTTATTTCCCGTTATTTCTTATTCCTGATTTCATCTCGTCTATTGTCACTCATTCTTCCTTCCTTTTTTCCTTTCTTCACCTTTATTATCATTATATTTATTTATTTATTCTACCCTAACCGTATCCATGCCATGTGTCCTCTTCCAGAATGAATAAAAAGAGTTTGCAATAGATGTGATAAGTGAAGGACTTCTCATCCTCCCAGTACAACGTCTACCAACAACCCAGAATCAAATCAGATATAGTCCTCACCTTGTGTTATAGATTATATATTCAATAATTCTGCCCGGTTCGACAGGGATTTGATCTCATTCTTCAGGTTGTTGTTTTTGTTGTGTCTGTGTGCGAGGTTACACATCCACTCTCACTCTTCCACACTTCAGGCCATATTGTTTGTTTAACCTGGTTGCGGTTACGCTCAGCAGATCGTTTGGCTCAGGTTCAGAGACATGTCTTTGCTGTCCCAGCCTTTCAACACGACACAAAGAGAACGCAAAGGGGCATCTGTTTAGTCTCATAAAAGGTCTCATAGTTTCTCCTCGTCTGTGGCATTTTGATTGATATTTTATACCACAATGCTGCTGGATTCGGGATTTTTGATTGGTCAAAAGCTTCATTTTCTAGCCCACAGCAATGCAGCTGCACATCACAGCTTTCTATTAATGCAATTCTTATATTTACATTTACGGCATTTTGGTAGACGCTCTTATCCAGAGCGACTTACATTTATCTCATTTATACAACTGAGCTATTGGGGGTTAAGGGCCTTGCTCAGTGGCCCAGCAGTGGTAGCTTGGTGGTGCTGGGAAACGAACCCACAATCTTCGGGTTGGTAGTCCAACACCGTAACCATGAGCCACCACTTCCCATGTTAGGTATGTTATTGTTTCTATGGTAACAACTTACACACAGATTTAAAAAAAAGTCAGACAATGTGTTATTGGCTGGTGGCCGTGGTGTTGTGGGTTAAGACTTTGGCACCCACGTGTGCAAACTATCGCACTTCGCAGCCCGGGTTTGAATCGGGTCCTATCTGGTCCCACCTCTCTCTCTCTCTTTCTCTATCCCCTATTTCATCCCCCTGTCCTATCAAAAAATGGCCGAAAAATATCTTAAAACAAAAAAGAAAATAGTGTGTCATTGTAGAAATAAAGTCAAGTCTTCAGCGTCGGGACTTTCTACCAGTTTTCTTAAGGTGGAACTTCGAGTTTTATGACACGGGAAAGTCTTCTCACCTGCTAGTTCCTCGTTAACTTGACAAGCTGTGTTTGTTTGATTGCTCTTTCAAGAGGCTTGTGTGGGAAGGACTTTTTACAGCTGATGTTAAACAAGCGATCTCAAAAACCCATTTTGCAGATGCTAAAATATCGTTAACTCGTTTTTATTGTAAACAAAAACAGAATAAAATGTCTTTCTCATGCCAGACTCGAAAGTGATGCTTAATATAAAGCTTTTATAAAATTAGCCTTTTTTAGGATTAAAGAATTTGTACATTTTCGTAAATGTTTCTTTTTTTTTAAAACCTACAAGATGGAATAACATTCAATACAAAAAGTAAGAAAAATACATGTGTTTTTTTTATTCACACTTATTTCTTTCTTGAGTAAATAATGAGACCCTCTGTTTCCTAAGATGCCGTAGGTCCTTTATTAAAGTACACACATCCTTTACTTATGATACTTATGTTTAAAAATGTCTCTATTAAAGGTTAAAGTAATAAATACCCTTTTTTACTCAACTTAAAGTGAAGAGGTTTGGGCTCTGACATTAAGTAAAAAGTAAATCAACTACCAGAAAAGTAAAGAAAAGTAAATCAACTACCAGAATGACTTTACAGTTCTGTAAAAATGAACATTATGCACCCAAAGGTGATGTAGATTCAGGTCTTCTGATGGTGAACTGATGGTATATAAGTTAATTAATTTTCCAATGAAAACAGAAGCTGGCTAATTTTACAAATATACACAATTTGCAGCGAACTGGACAGGAATCCTTCTTGACGCTGACAATTTCTTACATCTGCCTCTGTCTCATCATCCATGTTAGCCATTCTGGGTTCTTTCTGTCTGACTGCTTTGCTTGTTGTTAGCTTCATAAACTAGCCTATGTTTATGCTGCGTGATAAACCAGGAAAACGCCAAGGACGGGCAACATAACTGATTATTATTTGTGTGTGTGAGTGTGTGTGTGTGTGTGTGTGTGTTGGAGGTAGGAGACAACCATATAACTAATGACTGGCTTAAATAGAGCATTTCGGTAGTTCACACACAAACATGTACAGTTGTACATACTACTTAAGTATGTACTATATTTAAGGAAGTATATACCCCCCGACTGTTAAAAAATGTTCTATATAGTATAGTTATGGGTAGTATGAATAGAATATGAGCGCGATGGCAAGTCCAACGAGTTAAAGGCGTATTTCGGAAATTTGATGAATAAGCACTACTTTTCCATGTTTAATATTAAATAAATTTAATATATAAGACATTTTCAGATTAATTACAATATATTACATGGTTCAAGAATGTTGAGTATGTGTGTGGAGTGTTTTTTTTTTCTTTAGTGTTAACAGACCTTTAAAGAAAGCAGTAAATGTGTTAGTGAGAGTGAGTTCAAGCGTGTGAGTGTGTATGGAAGGGAAAGACTGGTGACAGGATTCTCGCCCATCTCAGAGGGGCTCCAACATCAGAGGAACGAGAAGGTGTCGGCAACTGTGATTTACAGCGCTGTCGTCTGTCTGTTTGTTCTCTGCACCTGGTTGCTGTTTCAGGCAGAACCGACTTCAAAAATGAGAAATGAAATATAACGAACGCGTGTAGCTTTATATGTTTGTGTGTTTATATACCAAGTATTTTATGGTGGATTCTCTTTGAAGACTTTTGAAGCATTTGCTCAGCTGGGCGCAGCTATACTACAGACGCGCATCAAAGATTGGCCACATATTTATCGGCGCTATTGTCAGGTGGTATTGATTTGTAGCGCGTTCTGTTTGGGCTCTTGTGCTCATTGTGGCGTCTGAATGGTACTGTATGTTTGCCCTGTTGAGAGTGAAAGCAGGAGGTTAGAGAGACTTTGTGAATGAGGACCACCCTGCAGAGAGCCAAGCACACACATCCTCACTATCTCCCTCTGCGGCCTCTTAACCCTGCCCCCACGCCTCTCCCAGACCCCGGGGACACGGCTAATACCCTGCGGGGGTCATTTGGGACTGAAGAGATAATTAAGCTAACAAGATGGGAGAATGGTAAGTGCTTGTTCTTGCAGCGGAGTATTAGATAAGATATTTTTGCTGCTGATGAAAGGAATCGAATTGCTGTTTTTTTTGTAGTTATCTTACACCTGAATATCTATAGCATATCTTAAGCCTGAACACTTCAGAGATATCAAACTGAACTTGCTCCTGACCAAAGAAAGACAGTGAAGTGGTCAGGGGATCATTGTGGGTTTAGGGTAATAATTTGACAGAGATAAGATAAAACAAATGCAAAGATTTTAACAGCCAAATTAAAATTATATGGAGAGAAATCCTGTGCAGACCTTCAGGAAGCGTTTGCAGGTCATCATTAAGAACAATAGCTTTTCTATCGATTATTAAAACGTGCTGATTTTTTAATACTTGTCAATACAAACCCATCAAATGTCATATTTCTTAAAATATCACGTTTTTATTTCTTCAGTTGTTTGTAAAATATTAAATATATAAAAGTATTAAAAAAATCTCATTAATCAAGACAAATCAAAAACACTATAACAATAACTGGAGGCTCAAATGGTTAAGGTGCTAAGTTGCAAATCTGCAAGTCCAGGAAGACCTGGGTTCAAGCCCCACCACCGCCAGCCTGAGCTGTTGATCTGAAGTCCAGGAAGACCTGGGTTCAAGCCCCACCACCGCCAGCCTGAGCTGTTGATCTGAAGTCCAGGAAGACCTGGGTTCAAGCCCCACCACCGCCTGCCTGAGCTGTTGATCTGAAGTCCAGGATGACCTGGGTTCAAGCCCCACCACCGCCAGCCTGAGCTGTTGATCTGAAGTCCAGGATAACCTGGGTTCAAGCCCCACCACTGGCAAGCCAACCACTGTTGGGCCTGAGCAAGACCCTTAATCCTTTCTTGCTCCAGGGGCGCTGTATCATAGCTCTGATCCTGCGCTCCAACCACAACTTACTAAGATGGGATATGTGGAAAAGGAATTCACTGTGCTGTAAAAAAGTATATATAAAGTAAGTACACCCCTATAATTTCAGTATATCTTCTTAATAGGACAATACTATAGAAATAAAGTTCGGATATATTTTAGAGTCGTCTATGTGCAGCTTCTATAGCAGTATAGATTTACTGTCGTCGGAAAATAACTCAACATACATCCATTATTAAGAATGTCAATATTTTGTGTGAGCACTATTATTATCTAGCACGTCCAGCATCCTCCTGGGCATGGAATTCACCAACGCTGCACATGTTGTTTCTGGGATCCTCTTCCAATTCTCTATAATGATATCACAGAGCTGCTGGAGGTTAGACATATGATCCCTCACCACTTTCCGCTTGAGGATGCGCCACAGGTGCTGAATAGGGTTTAGGTCTGGGGACATACATGGCCACTTCATCAGCTTCCTTAGCAAGGCAGTTGTCATCTTCGTGGTGTGTTTGGGGTTATTATGATGTTAGAAATCGCATTTAAACCTGTCTGAAATGTTTACACATTAACAGACCTAAAAACAATGTACAAATGATAAATTTCACTGGATCACATGTGTTCTTAATATATTAAATAATATATTATATTTTATAACTTTAATAAATTTGATGTTGTTTGAAAAAGACCGCCCGCTGTGATAAAACGGGAGGGAAAAAAAATACTTCAGGATGTGGTGTTAATGGAGAATAATCACCTTTGTGGTGGGAACATCGCTTCATCACATCACAGCAATCCAGCGCTGATTATTTTGTTGTAACAAATTTTTGGCATGTTTTAATCATAGGGTTATATATATATATATCTATATATATATATATATATATATATATATATATATATATATATATATATATACACTTCTGTATATTCCCTCCATATTTACTCTGTATTTACTGTATCATTCAAACACTTGTATGTATTTATCCATTATGTCATACTTTGCCTGCTACTTTGTCATAATGAAATATAAAATTCATATGCAAGTAAGCAGTGAAATAAACAGGTAATAATTAAATATATCATAATATAATGGCAAGTAAATGAAAAGCAAACTAATGTAAAGTAAATCTAGATTTAACCCTAAACCGAACCCTAACCCTAAACCGACCCAACCCTAAACCCTAACCCCTAAACCCTTACCCCTAAACTCTAACCCTAATCAGATATAAATAAAATATTAATAAGCAAACTAATACATTTTTAACAGAAAACATTAATTCTAAAACATTAAATTATAATCAGTGCTTTTTTATTCCAAAACCAGGAAATTTCATCTGAAAAATTTTACCTATAAAATATAATTTTTTATATCAAATGTCTGAAATGTGTGTACTACAGTGCTGCACTTATGAATCAGTGTGTAAGTCAGTCTGTGTGTGTGTGTGTGTGTATGTGTATGTGAACTGAATGTTTAGTAATGACTTTACCACCCCGGTGTGCTATGATTTATGTGGGAAAACAAGCGTTGAGCGCCTGCAGTGAGTGCGGAGAGGATTACATCCCCCACCACACACCGTGTCACGGCCAAACAGCAGTGTAGACCCCCTGCTAACACGTAGCCAATCAGAGAACAGAGACGAGTCTCCGCTTACGTCCTTCAAGAGAATGTGTATGGTCAGTTTCTGATTAGTGGAACACACTCTGCGGTAAGACGGTATTGCAGAGTGTGTTTCCAGCACAGTTTACACACCACATGACATACGAGAGATGTTTGCTTACTATGTTTATCTGTAAAGATAATGAGAAACTTTGGGTCAGTTAATTTTTTGTGTGCAAAGATGTGTAAAATATGCAAGACAATAGGTGATGTGAAGGTGATATATACGAACGAAAATGACAAAATGACAAGTAGCTGGGCCCCTGAGCATGGCCCTTAGATTAGATTAGATTCAACTTTATTGTCATTGTGCAAGGTACATGTACAGAGCCAATGAAATGCACTTAGCATCTTACCTGAAGTACATAAGTGTCTTATTTACAATAAATAGCAGTGTAATAAATAAGGGAATGAGGTTGATGATTACAGAGGGGGTAAACAATGTACAGAAGATGTGTATATATGCTATCTATAAGGGTGTATATAGTATGACAAAGTATGACATAATGGATAAATACATACAAGTGTTTGTATGATACAGTAAATACAGAGTAAATATGGATGGAATAGAGAGAAGTGTAAGGATAGATAGTTATGGATGTATAATACAGTAAATACAGAGTAAATATGGATGGAATAGAGGGAAGTGTAAGGATAGATAGTTATGGATGTATAATACAGTAAATACAGAGTAAATATGGAGGGAATATACAGAAGTGTAACAATAGATAGTTATGGATGTATAATACAGTAAATACAGAGTAAATATGGAGGGAATATGGAATAGAATAGAGAGAAGTGTAACAATAGATAGTTATGGATGTATAATACAGTAAATACAGAGTAAATATGGAGGGAATATACAGAAGTGTAACAATAGATAGTTATGGATGGTGCAAAGATGCATAATGATAAAGTAGTGCAAAATACAGAAAGTAGCAGTTCAGTAGTAATTAACACTGTATAATCAGCTGTTCAGTGCAGAAACAGCCAGTTTAACCCCCAATTGCTCAGTTGTATTAAAAAAAAAAGATAAATGTAAGTCGCTCTGGATAAGGACGTCTGCCAAATGTTGGAAATGTAAATATATCAACGATTAACTAAAAATACAAAGAATAAAAGTTTGGACATCTCTGGGAGCCATGAATCTGTCTACATACAGTATATCTATGAGAACATATGCTTTTAATTCTTTTGTGTATAATTACTTTTTTCCTGGAGCTGAACATGAAATCATGTATTTAATCTTTCCTCATACACTCTCTCACACCTCCGTCTTCCTTTCCAGATAATGTTCTTCTATAAAGATCCTGTCAGAATTCTTTCACCCATCAGTGCAGCTACACCTCAGTTTTTCCCAGCAAGATAAACTCTAATAAATATGAGCTACTCTTTCCTTTCCCTTTGCTTCACCACTTTCCCCAGAGTCTTTGTGTGCAGTTGTGGGTGTATTGTGTATTGTGTGTTGCGTGAACATGTTCCTCGAGCATGCATCATTTTGTGGAATGTGTAATTATGCCACATGTTTGTTACTGCATTATGCAAGATAAAGGGAGTGAAATACGGTTAGTGAAATTACAATCTGACCTTGGTCTTACCCTTTTCCCTCTCTTTCTCCGTCCTCTCTTGGCGGTTGTTACGCTAAGCAAATAACGTTGAGTGATGGACCTTTCGGCGCATTGTGGAACAAGGTGTTTGACTTTCACACCAGGGCTCTAAACGCTTATTAAACTCAGCTAAACGGCGCGGTGTCAAACCGGGGCAGCTAATGTGTGGGAGCAAGGGAATGTTTATGCGCAGGGATCAAGGGGACATTTATTTTTCTGGACCATTTCGCACTCTTTCAGGGTCCTTGGCCTCTTTTGGCTGCGACCGTTGCCCATTCAGGCTCCCTGTACCAGTGGTCTGTGACCAGTTTTTCGGGTTTTAATCCTTGGCCTCCGAAGAAAATTGCTAGACTCAGAGCATTTACAGCTTAAGAAACTCAGAAATGCATTAAAGTTCCTGTCCAATCTTATCCAGCCAAATGCCTAACGTCCCATCGGCATACTGTGCACCCCTGTGCAGGAATGCGTTTCGGACACAGTTTGGATATAAGCCAGCTGGAGGAACTCGGTGTGCCATGGCTGCGTTTCCGTGTGAAATGACTACTTAAGACCACTGTGAACAGCTGCCGGACAGCGAGGTGCCCCCTCTGCCTCCCGACGCCTACTCCAGGCTGTAAATCAGCCCCTGAGCATTGCAGCCACTGCTGAATTGCTGAAAAGGGTGCCGAGTAGCTCCACTTAGGCCAGGGGATGAGCAAAACATAGACCAGTAATGCTTAACTGATAACCTGAGGCAGACCCAGTTCTGGATTAGCCCTTATACTGGGGTATGTGTAAAATAAAACAGAGAAAATCTCCGGCATTCACAGACATGCAAATTCTATATCTAGCCGGAATGTCTGGGGTCATTCACTAATCTGACCCATAATCACAAAACAAATAAGTCATGGAACATCACGTTCCCCCGTCAACTGTGGTTAAAGGGTCTTTGAATGGTGTTAGGAGAGGCATATGTTGGAGCGAACACGTCAGAAAGAGACATATTGGGAAAAAACAACTGAATTACAACTTCAATTGATCTTGCATTTGCCCCTGAAAAAAGGACCAGAAAAGGGGGACCCGAGGCCTCCGTTAGTACTATGTCCCTCCCGAGGCGATTGTTACCCAGGCTTGGTGTCAACCCTGCACCATCAATCACTGCCTTTCAGAGGAGGGGAGACAGGCTGGGGACACGCCCCCTAGGATAGCAGGGTGGCGGTTCTCATGCCCTCCCCCACCTTCTCTTCGGTCTTACAACCCCACTCACGCAACTCCGACAGCTGCTCTGAACTCAGCCGGGACCTGAGGGCCCCCGTACGGTAGAGACAGCTGCCTACCCACAGCCTCCCACAACCCCCCTCCACCCACCACCCTCATCCCAGGATATGTATTTCATTCTTCATCTATTGTTGTGACGGTTTATCTTTCACAGTCCAAGCGGATGTACTTAAAGATTTTGGATGAATGTATCGACTTAATCTGCACTCTGTGCAGTTGTGTGTGTGTGTGTGTGTGTGTGTGTGTGTCCTGGGACTTTGTTTCAGAGACTCCACATGTGTTTAATGAAGCTCCAAAATTGAACCTATAAGTCCAAACTCAGGCTTGTAACAGCAAACACTTTAACCAAGAACAATCAGTGGGCTGACACTTCTTACGTCACATGACCATGCATTATATACTTCTTAACCCCAGGGTTTAATTATTAGCTCCAGAAAATGCTAATCTTAAACTTAATGTAAATGAATACAATGACCGGGGCCCCTTTTTTAAATTCTAACTGATGTCATGTTTTCGTATATATAAAATATAAATACAAACTAAAATACATCTCCAACACAGGTGAAGTAGCCTGAACTGTACAACCTGCAAAGAATTAACAGTGCTAATAAATCCTTTACAACACTTCATAAAGCTGACTATATTTTCTTTATAATGCAAATCCATTTATTTTACACTTACGATGTATTTTTATTAATAAATCATGTAGTACAAATTAGAAAAAAATAGTAATTTTCAGTAAATTTATTTATTTATTTACTCCTGTTACTAAAACTCATTCAATTATGCAAATTTTCTAAAGAGCTCATGAGGAGAAATTAACTAAAAATCCAGTTTTCTGTTCTTTATTAATTGGGTAATAATGACTAGGCGACAACCAGTATTTATAACTCTAAAACAGTCATTTTTTTTTCTCTCTCTCTCTCTCTCTCTCTCTCTCTCTCTCTCTATATATAATATATAGATATATATATATATATATATATTAATTTAATGAGATAACTTAAAGGCAAAAAATAACTAATGAATAAAACAGGAATATTTTATGTTTTTACTTTTTGAAAAAAAAAAAAAAGGTAGCAACCTGTATGCTAATGTTTGAGCTAAATAATAAATTCCAGCTAGTCAGCTGGTTTTAGCTAAAATCAGTATGTTAGTTAGTGAGTTAGTGAGTGATGCTAGCTAGCATGCTGGATCACAACTAGCAACCTTTAAACTATCCAGTTAGATGAATTATATTTAGGGAAATGAACATTAGCTAGCAACCTGTATGCTAGTTAGAAGCTAAACTATAGCTAGCAATCCATATGCTAGCTAAAGAACAAAATTAATGCGCAAGCTGGATAAAAGCTAGCAACTCAATCCTGTACGTGAGCTAGCAAGCTAGATTCTCACTAGCAAATAAAGCTGTAAAAAATATTGTTTGCTGTGTAGCCATGGAATTCATTAAAATTAGCTATTAGCACTGTAAAAGAAAACGCAGTCATCTGGCTACTTTAATTTTAAGAGTGATGCATACATGCAAAATACAACTTTAAAAAAAGTTAAGCTTTTAGGGATCTTTTATCCCGCAAATTCTTAAACTCGTTTGGAACCTGTGACCCAAACACCCCCCCCCCCCCCCCCCCCCCCCTCCCCCCCCCCCCCCCCCAGTCAATTGTGAGGCTCATTATTCAAACCGGTTTCCTGATGTTTTTATTATTTATAATGAGTCACAGAGTTCTGAGGACGCATGATTTATGGGCTACTTAGTGCTTAACTCGCTGATGTTTTGGGGCTTTTATCCCTTCAGTTCACTCAAACAGACAGATAATGTTTTTTTTCTCATTCTTCCTTACTTACTGGTCACCATTTTAGAACTCAAGTCTGTAAAAGAGTCAAAGTCTCTCAGCCAGAACATACATTTCCTTTGTGGTCATACTTAAAAATGTCAGTTGAAGTATAAATCCTGAATCTTCTTCTATACTTACATTTGCAGTACTTGGCAGATGTTCTTATCCAAAGGGACTTACATCTATCTCATTATTTATACAACTGAGCAATTGGGGGGGTCTTGCTCAGGGGTACAACAGTGGTGGCTTGGTGGAGCCGGGAATCAAACCCACAAGCTTTGGGTTGGCAGTCCAACACCATAACCATGAGCCACCACTTCCCTTACTTAGTACAATTATTGTAGCATTGGTGTCAGGGGTGTCGGTAAGCGGGTGGGTTGGGGGGTGGAGGGGTTGTTTTTGGACAACTTTGGGGGCCCATGCAGTTTGAGGGCCCCTAGAGATATGTTATATTAGTAGTAACAGTGTGGAAGGGGTGTGTTAGGGCCCAACTTTATATATTTTTTTAATAGTGTCCAAAATTCCTAGCGACGCCCCTGAGTGTTGTAACGATTTTTCATCATAAGTCCACTTTAAAGTAAACTGATAAAAGAAAAAAAAGACGTCTTTAATGATCACACACGTGTTACTGCACAGTGACAAACTTTTCTGTTAGAGTGAAGGTTCGAGAGCCCAAAAGTGGCAGCTCGGCAGTGCTAAAGCTTGTAAATGTATATTTTTTACAGCACAGTGAAATTTGCTTCTTCGCATATCCCATTTTAATAAAATGGGGTCAGAGCACAGAATACTGCCCCCCTGGAGTAGGAAGGGTTAAGGGTCTTGCTCAAGGACCCAACAGGTGGGGGGGGTTTGAACCCAGGTCTTCAGATTAACAACGCAGCACCCTAACCATTTGAGCTACCACTGCCTCTTGAACACCAATTAACATCCCAGACCCTTAGTGTTCTATGATATACGCGGTTAAGATGTTGGACTGCTAATTGGAAGATCAGGGTTTGATTCCCAGCACCACCAAGTTTCCACTGTTGAGCCCCAGAGCAAAGCCCTTAACCCACAATTGCTTAGTTGCCCTGGATAAGGGTTGTCTACCAAATGCTGTAAATGTAAAATGTTATAATAGTTGTTACTTTTTTACTTTATCAAAGTATTTTTGGGTGTATATAAGTAGCGAACTTTACAAACTCTTTTTTTATTTGGTACAAATCTCTTTTAAAAAAAGTAAAAATATGACAAATAGACTGAGAACTGTTTTTATTAGTATAGACCAAGTAAAGTAATCTTAACCTTTAGTCGCTTTATAAATAAAAAATATATAATTATACTTATTTTTTTGTTTAACGTAAGTATATTAACAGGACATTTAAACAAACAGGTACAGGTAGGAGATAGAAAGGTGTGATTTAATTACCATTTTACTTTATGAGTAAGTGTGTGTGTGTGTGTGTGTGTGTGTGAATATGAGGCATAAACGAAAGAAAAATGATGTGTGAAAAAAAATCTTAGGACAAAAAAAAGAACAGACAAAGTAGTGAAGAGATCGCAAACATTTCAATGGCCTCCCATTTAAAGATGATTGAGTGGTCTGTGTACACGGGCATGTAAGCGTATGTGTGTGTATATATATATATATGCGTATTTATGTGCGCACACACACTCACACACACACACATGAACTGTTTGTTTTTAGTGTGTGTGTGCGTGTGTGAGAGGCGAAGTGAAAAGAAAAGCATTAGCTGAGATTACACCACACTCCCTCTGGCTCTTGTTACTCGTGCGCCAGTTGCAGTACGCCGGTTCCCACACCTTAACACACAGGCAACTAAATCTACTCCCTCAGCCGCACCTGTACCTACCTGCCCCGACAGGATCTACCTCCACTATCCGCTAAGCCCTGGATTTGCTGCTGCTTACTACCCAAAAACGATGAGAGATAGAGTAATAAAAAGCACAAACTCTGGCCAAGGTTCACTCCAAACATCAGCCAGAGATTTATGACTGCAAACGTACCGTTATTAGAGGGGTATAATTAGAACAGACCCGGCTAACCAGCTGTTATTACTCTTACAAAAATGTGTGTAAAGTAATAGTAAGGGACAGGTAACATGTCTATTAAAATGTCTATGTGGACACCTTACAAACATGCACAAACCGTCGCCAGGACCTCGGAAGCAGGCGGTTATCTACAGTGTCTTTAGATGCCGTAGTATTAATATTTACCCTGTGTTGTGCTAACAACAACATGCTGGATATATTTAATGATTGTCACATGAATGAGTCCCTTCAGAATTTTGCAAATTGTTGAATTCATGGATTTTTTTTGAAAAAATGTAAATTTTGGCCCTTTGGAATAATTTCTATTACTGGTGCTGTTACTGTCAATAAACCAGATCTTAGGATCTGTCATTCAGAATTCAGAAGGCTTAGTTGATTTTGCCGTAATAAATTGCAGAAATCACTTCTGGTCTCTGACTTCATCCAGGCCTCCTGATTCCACCACTGTTTCCCAAACTCAGCCAAAGTCACTCAAAGCTGTCTGTTCTGTCCGCCAAAAGTGTCTCTGTCATCTTAAAATCCCTCAGCAGAACCCCTCCCCCCTCCCGCCATGCTGTTGTCTAGCACCACTGAATCAATGTCACATTACCGCACACACTTCCTTCTTCCATTTAGTTCTGATCCACAGCCAGGAGTCACGAGACGGGCCAAGCGCACATCAACATCTTCATTGCGTTTCACATCAACACACTCGATGTAATCTGGTTCGAATAACAGTAACATGTTCCCAAAAGCGAGTAATCAGATCCATTCGGAAATGCGTGCAATCAGAATGCAGCTACTTTCATATGATGTTTGATGAATAGAAATTGAATTAGAGTTCATGAAATTAGATGTCGTAGTGTGGATAGAAAGAAAAATGGCTGAAGAAAATGAGATGTAAATTTAGACCACTGTAAAATTTTCTGTTGTTGCCAGTCCACTTTCTGGGTGGTTTGTCCATTTTGCACCACATCAGGAAGAAATGCTAACTTGGCACCAAACAGGGTGCTAACTGCTACCACTAAATGCCTCTTTTTTTGCTAGCATCACCCTACAAAAGTTTATTTTAATGTACTGTTAGTATATTTATATTTCACTTAACAATAAGTAAGCAAGTAGGAGCACATTTCTAGACTGCCACTGCTGGGCCCCTGAGCAAGGCCCTTAATTGCTCTGTCGGATAGAAGAGATAAATGTAAGTCGCTCTGGATAAGGGTGTCTGCCAAATGCCATAAATGTAAGCAAACATTGTATGAACTGTTATAGGATATACGAAATCAAACGATACGTACGAATTCTTGGCTAATACCGAAAAATCTACAGAAAATTTTTACATCTCTTCCGTAATTGGCACTTATTTTTTTCCCGTCGCAGATACTTAGCTTCATCTTAATAACGCTTCATGTCTTGTCTAAATTGACAGAATAAGTCAAAAATCACATAAAATTGAGCAGGAAGCGCGTTGGGGGGGGTGTGTGTGTGTGTGCCCGAATAGCTAACCATTCACGGATTCCGTAGGCTATATCGCTTTAACTCATATTGAATTTGCTGAGAAAGGGAAACACGCTGTGCTGCCAGTCCGAGAGCTAAAAGCAATGAATTAGGGTGTAACAGGAGGAGAGAAATAGCAGGGGTGGGATAGCATGAATACCTCACGACTTGAAACTGCCTCTTTTCAACAAAGGAATATTGTCGAAGAGCCTGCGACCGCGTAACGCGAACACGCAATTCCTGAGAGAACTGGTTTTTGTGTGTTATCCAGCGTGCTGTAGATCCTAGAAATGAAAATGATCTTAGTTAATTACAGGGTTTTTAATCCGTCTTTAACTTGCTTATTGCTGGAAGGGCTTAATTGTCGAGCATTGAGTTCATTAAGATTTATTACTTTTGGTATAGTGATAAATGAATAAGTGTTGTTTTTTGTCTTGTTGATTGTTTGGGGGAGTACACCATGATTAGAGCTCAATGAGGACCGATGGGGGTGGGTTTGGGGGTGGTGGTAGCAGACATTCCTTCTTTATGCTTGCTTCAGATTTGGGTGGTGATGATGAGGGCTGGGAAAACACTGTAATGCCATTTTTATTAAAATGTATTAAAGGAGAAAAGGAGGCGTGACAGATTCCATTCTTTGAAGGAAACTTCTAGCCTTCTCTGTGCTTTACTCCCTCTCTTTGTCCTGCACATAACATACCCCCCTCCCTCTTTTTCACTTGTTTGCTCGCTCCGTCCGTCATTTCTCCCTCCTCCTCTCTCCCCATCTGTTTACTCTCTCTTCCAGATCCAGACACTCACCTTGCCTAGCCTTGCCTTTCCCTCGCTACTCATCTTATCTCCCCCTCCTTGTCTTTCCTGAAGCTTTATCAGTTCTTCTTTAAGTCCAGTCAGTCACATGATCTTGGTCTTTCTAGCAAAGCCACTGTCCTAATCCTCCAACCATTCATTTCCTAACTCATTAAGCTCACTGTCTACAACAGCAGTCTTTTACCCCCTCAGGTAAAGGGTTATTGCTCTGAGTGTCTCGCTCTATAAGCCTTAGTCACATTCCACTGACCCACTATAATGCTTACTCATTGATATCCTACTCCCCTTTTTTCTTTTGTTAGGGTGATTAAGCAAGTAAGCCTCTGGCTGTCTTGACCTTTACGACCTGATTGATTGGTGTGTTTCCATGACAACAGGATAGCCAGTGGAATAATCATGCAGCTTTAACCTCTGAACTTTTTAATATTACTTTAAATAATAATAAACGCTCTTATGCTCTTCATGGAAAGAATTTCTACACACTTGAACCCATGCTTTCATATCTCTCTTTACATGCGGGAGACATACAGCACACACACACACACACACACACACACACACACACACAGCTTTTACATTTACATTTACAGCATTTGGCAGACGTCCTTAACCAGAGCGACTTACATTTTTTTTTTATACAATTGAGTAATTCGGGGGTGAGGGCCTTGCTCAGGGGCCCAATGGTGGTAGCTTGGAGAAGCTGGGAATCGAATCCACAACCCCAACACCTTAACCACCACTTCCCCCGCTTTTCCGCTGGGATACAATTTAATATCGTTCTTTATGTTACCAAATAAAACCCTGTTAAAATAAAATATTTCTACAGGAATGTCCTGGTTGGTAGGGAAACAAAACAAATGACAACAATTAAAACAATATTAAAAAGTATGGTAAAAGAGAGAGAGATAGAGTGAGAGAGATAGTGTGACAGATGGTGAGATAATGAGCAACCTCTTCAGATGATATTTAAAGTATTGTAGAAGTATTGTCCAATCTAAAAGCACTATATACAACCCGAATTCTGGAAGAGTTGGAATGTTTTTTTTAAATTAAGCCAATATTTTCTTACCAATAGAACATAGATAACCTAAAAAAGGAGACGAGATGAGAGGAGAGGACAGGACAGGGGGATGGGACAAGCTGCTTTTAGTTCCCTACAGGGAGCTTTTTATTCAATGACACACTTTCCTCCATCAGCAGGTCTTGTCTGTGCAGCACCTGTGTTAGGTCAGGAAGTAGGAGAGATTATAGGATAAGTGCAGCGTTCAGGGGCTACCATAAGGAATCGTAAAAAAAAATCCAAAACACCAACAACAGCTTTGTACAGATGTTCAGTAAGATGATCAGATGATATCTAAAGTATTGTAGAGGAAATGTCCAATATGAAAGCATGATATACAACCTGAATTCTGGAAAAGTTTTTTAAAATTAAGCCAATATTTTATTACCAATAGAACATAAATAACATAACAAATAACTTCAACGAATCAACAATACCTTAATGAATCAACAATACCTTAATGAATCAACAATACCTTAATGAATCAACAATACCTTAATGAATCAACAATACATTAATGAATCAACAATACCTTAATGAATCAACAATACATTAATGAATCAACAATAAATTAATGAATCAACAATACCTTAACGAATCAACAATACCTTAATGAATCAAACACTAACGAATCAACAATACATGAATAATGAATCAACAATAAATTAATGAATCAACAATACCTTAATGAATTAACAATACATTAATGAATCAACAATACCTTAACGAATCAACAATACCTTAATGAATCAACAATACCTTAACGAATCAACAATACATTAATGAATCAACAATACCTTAACGAATCAACAATACCTTAATGAATCAACAATACATTAATGAATCAACAATACCTTAATGAATCAACAATACATTAATGAATCAACAATACCTTAATTAATCAACAATACATTAATGAATCAACAACACTTCAACAAATCAACTAAACTTTAATGAATCAACCAGTATCATATTTGTATGTAAGGGTTTAGCTGACTATTTTAATGCACAGGCTTGGGGTAATAGAGTTCTTACGTCTTTTTTCTACCATTTTTGCTTAAATCTTTGGCAAAAATAAAGCTTTTTATTCTGTAGGTCAGTCTTTTATAACTGCTCTGCCTGGTTAGCTTGATCCTGATCATTACACACTTTTATCTTCCAGCTTGTCTTTACATTTGGGGTTGATCTAAGCAAACTAAGCAGACGAATAGAACCCCGGTGATCACCAGGAGGCCCCAGCGAGAATATTTTAAATAATATATTAATAGGCAATGGTATTTATACAAAAATGCAATATTAAATTAAAAAAAAACAACCCAACAGTGCAATATTATGTTAACAGGATGCGATAGAAAATTGATAATAGGTGTGTTAGAGTTATAGTGTGTGAATAATTAAGGGTTGACAATAATTTGTCATATTGGCAGCACCGAAAGGTCCCCAAATAAAATTCTGCTTAGGGCCCCTTAAAGTCCCTGCTTGACCTTTTGTGAAAAAGACCTGCCAGTCATCACACAGAAACGCAAGTATCTGCTGAAAAGTGTGTCTGATTTCCCAAGACGTAAAGACAGGAGTGTAAGAGGCCGGCCCTGGCATTCCAGGACCCTGTCGTGTCGTCTCCTGGTCTCTAATTTGGGAGCAGCTTTTGGGTTCTGCATTGCCTCAACCATCAAAGCCAGGTCAGTAAAGGGGGGGTGGGGAGAAAAGGACAGGACAGGGGGATGGGACAAGCTGCTTTCAGTTCCCTACAGGGAGCTTTTTATTCAATGACACACTTTCCTCCATCAGCAGGTCTTGTCTGTGCAGCACCTGTGTTAGGTCAGGAAGTAGGAGAGATTATAGGATAAGTGCAGCGTTCAGGGGCTACCATAAGGAATCGTAAAAAAAACCAAAAAAACACCAATAACAGCTTTGTACAGATGTTCCGTAAGAAAACATTCACTTCCTGATCCCAAGTGAATTAAGCAGATTTAAAATAACTATCTGACAGTACTTAATAAAATAACTTTGAGATTTTAAGTTTTAGCCGAAGTGACCATAAATCTGTGACCGTGTAGTGATTTGTTTGCTCTAAGCAATGGCACCTGCAGCTGTTAAATCTCTTAGCAAATGAACAGGCCAAAGGAAACACTGTACAACTCTCATCATCTTTATTTCCAACAAAGTGACACAGACATTAAGCGCTTCGATCATTTTTTTGTTTACACAGCATCACTAAAGAGCAGGTTTAAGCATCAGTGTACACAAAACTCATCAGAGAAGTCAGCTGAAGACGTCCTACACGCCGCATGTACACAGGTAAAGTGGTGGTTCTCACAGTCGTCTGTGCGTGTTGAGGCGTGGGTACCCCGGGGGATTCCAGATGTGGTCTGTTTTCTGTTGCATGTAAACCCTTAATTACGCTATTGACTCTGTTATGGCTCGTAATTACAGCGAGTGCCTGACAACCGATTCCCAGAATGCGCAAAAACGTATAATATACAAACGCAACCACAGTAAAAAGCTCCATAAAGACACATCAGACTGTTTACAATCTGTACATAAACAATGTCCCTTTTTATACTTTCTATAAAATCCTCATTAAATATTTTATTACTTACAAGCACTTTATATGTAATGAGTAGTTAATGAGTAGAATAAACTAAACCCTAACTAATTAAACTAAATTTAAATGACTAACTCACTAAACTAAACCCTAACTCGTTTTACTAAACCCCAGTATGTCTTATTAATACCTAACCCAATTTACTAACCCCTAACTTATTTAACCAAACTTTAACTCCCATAACTAACTGCTAATCCCCTTATTTATTTAACTAACCCCCCAAATTGCGTAACTAATCTCTAACTTATTTCACTAAACCCCAACACAAAACATTAATCTCCTAATCCACCTAATTAAATGTGTTTGGGTTCGAATAAGTGAGTCTGGTGTTGGATGAATTACTTAGGGATAAATTAATTTGGTTATTTATTTTAACTTATAAACTAAATATTTCATCAATAAGATAGCAGCATGGTGGCTTAGTGATTAGCAATGTTACCTTACAGCAAGAAGGTCCTGGGTTCGATTCCCAGGCAGGGGCCTTTCTCCGGGTTCTCCGGTTTCCCCCCACAGTCCAAAAACATGTATGTTAGGTTGATTGGTATTTGGTCCATACGTGTGAGTGTGTGTGTGGCCCTGTGATGGACTGGCGACCTGTCCGGGGTGTCCCCCTTCTGCCTTTCAGAGACGGCCGGGATAGACTCCAGAAGATCCCTGTGACCCTGAATTAGGGGATAAGCGGGTATAGAAGATGAATGAATGGATTATAACTAGGGCTGTGTATTAACCTTACGATATGATGTGTATCACGATACAGAGGTTACGATACAATATATCACAATACAATATAAAAAAGTAAAACAAATAGAATATAATACAACAGATACAAAGCCCAAGACGCCGCATCAAAGACAACGGTAGTATGTGTCAGAGACAACTACAGGAACAGAGGAGAAAGGCGCTCGACATACATTAAGGGCTTTCTCTCTCTCTCTCTCTCTCTCTCTAGGCTAGTATACTGCTCTGTCTCTCACTCTCGCTAGGTCTCTTTCTTTGCTCTCTCTCTCTCTTTAACTCTCTCTCTATCTCTCTATCTCTCTCTCTTTCTATGTCTCTTTCTTACTCTCTCTCTCTCTCTCTCTTTCTGCTCTCTCTCTTTCTTTTTGCTCTCTCTCCCCATGTCTCTCTCTCCCTATGTGTCTCTATCTCTATGTCTCTTTCTTTCCTTTTCTTTCTTTCCTTTTCTCTCTCTTTCTCTCTTTCTCTCTCGCTCCCTCTTGCTCTCTCTCTATGTTTCTCTCTCTCTCTCTCTCTCTCTTTTTCTTTCTCTCCTGTTTCTCACTTTTTTCTCACAGTTTACTCAGGCGATTGTCTTCAGCATCCTCATTACTGGCTTGTTGGAACCAAGCAACCATTTAAACATTCTTTCCTTTCACTGTCCCTGGTTGACTTTTATTGCAGTCAGTAGAATCACAGCGGTAATAACGAAACCTCTGCTGGAAGCCCTGAGATTCCGTCTGTTTTTCATCACTCCACGCTCACAGGTCCAAGTTGCTTAAGCAAGAACGTAAAATAGACTGAAATCATTCTGCTTCTGAGGGCCAATAGATTTATTCCCAGAAATCCTCAGTTCCTTGTTAGTAGTAGTTACATTCCTAAAGCCCAGGATCTTCTGGTGGAGAACATCTTATACATCTTATAGTTATGGAATAATGAACATGATTGAAGACCCTGATTTACTCAGTTTTAGGACACAAATGATTCAATTTCAGAATCATTTTTTGTTCTGCTGGTTGAAAGTCTCTTCACGTCCTGATCGCAATCATTAAGTTACGTTGGTCTAAATGTAATTAGATATCATGTAATTTTGTAGAAGGCGTAAGACTAAGAAATGTTCAGCCATTTAAAAATGTTCAATCCAAACAATATTATAGGCTTTCCTACCTGCCTGTCAACATATTTATGTGTAAACATCTGTACACCCTGTTTACACACACAGGATGTGTCATCATTGCGTTCACATACTGCAGGAACAAAAGTCTGGATCAAAACAGACCAAAAACCTAAATTATTATCAGTGTGTGTTGTGTTTTCAGGCTGGAGTCGACTAGAGGAGTCAAAGAATCTAAAAGATGATGTCATGGTTACAGTATTTCTTTTGGACAGGTAGGAATTAAGTGTGATTGGATTTTGTTGTGTTTTGATAGTAACTCTAGTTTCAGTGGCAGGCGGTACATTTGGTAGCTGGGCCTTCAGTGTGGACTTACCACCACTATCAAGTCACAATTGTAGAAACACAGCAATACTAAACAAACACACAATATAACACGGCGTGCAATTACAGACAGAGAGACATTTCACATATTTAGGATATTAACATACTTCCACATATTAACATACGTCTGTTCTTTGTTATTCCGAGCCCCCCCGTCGCCACCATCACTTGGAGACAATAAGGCAGTTTCTCTTGTCTTCTAAGCGGCCATTCGGACAAGACCACGGAAACTTTACTGCAGCATGGGTAACCTATTGGTTTATCTGGTCAGAGGAGAACTGACCAGGTTTTCCAGGCTCTCCCACCGACTGAGCCTGGTTCTCCCAAGGTTTTTTTCTCCATTCTGTCACCGATGGGGTTTTGGTTCCTTGCCGCCGTCGCCTCTGACTTACTTAGTTGGGGACTCTTAATTTATCGATATTAATTAAATTGAGTGTTTTAATGAATGTTTATTAGTGTCATCTCTGATGAATTTCTGTAAAGCTGCTTTGAAACAATCCTGATTGTTAAAAGCGCTAAAGAAATAAAGGTGACTTGACTTGACAAACTGCGGCAAAGTTTCATTTTTTGTCCAATTTTTAATTTTTGTTTGTTGAGAAATGATAAAATCACTAAATGTTTCAGTTCCCCAGTTTTTATCTGTAACTCTGTCATAAATAAATATATAATGAAAGTCAGTCCACATCTTTAAGATCTTCATGTTGCTTTTTTCATTGACAGCGCTGATTTTGCTGCTTGCTCCATTCCTGTATCTTCTTTGTACAGACAGAAGGACGGGCTTTGAGCTCATTTACACATCACATTTTATTTTTATCTCTTGTTGTGGTCATGTGATGGCCTTGAGTCACCTTCTGAAGCCAGTCATTCCTGGTTTAAAGCTGAAAGCTCTCTCGCTGTATATGATGTACATCCTCATGGAGTATGCTTCTAGTTTAAACACAGCTGTGTGTATGTGTGTGTGTGTGTGTGTGTGTGTGGAATGGAGAGTGGGTGGCTGCAGGATCACGACATTGTGGAAAAGCTGATCAGAGAGACTCTCATTCCATTGCGGTTCACTTTGAAGACAAACCACACGACCTTCACCACAAGTATGTTCAGTTACAGAGGAAGGCATTTATAGGAAATAAAGAGATGATGAAACGGATTGATTTAATTATGGAATTTTGACATTTAGATGAAATGAGAAGAAGAAAGGAGAAGCATGAAAACGATGCATCTTGTGCTAGCGGTTTGGATGTTTAGCTATTATACTGTGGAACGCCGTGTTTCTCTGCTTATTCTGTTCAGAAGGTATTTTTCAGTGGATGACTTTCTTAGGAGGGGTTTGTGGAGGAAAAAAACCGGTCAGTTAAAGTTGTAGAATTGCAAAAAATGTAGGCAGGGACTTTTTTCCTCTGGATGGCAGGTTTCTCGTTGGCATTATAAGGTCCGGTTAAGTGTTATGGTGTTGAGTAAGCCTTAGCAACAGGTGAAAAAAGGCGGGAAAGAGAAACCTCATCCTATTCCAGGTCTCTGGAAGGTCATAGTGGCCACTGTGTCTGACAAAATCTGGTTTTCTTCGGAGAGACGTGACTCGACTGTGAACTCCTTGTTCTGGCTTTAACGCAAGACTTAAATCAATCTTCTTCTTCTTTTTTTTTCTCCTCATCCGCAGCCTCTGATGAAGTTGTGGTGTTTGCTGTGTTTTAAGTGGTAGGCCACTCGAACAGCACAGAGGAAGAAGAAGGAAGGAGGGAGGGAGGGCGGGCGGGTTGGTGAGTGCAGCTTGCAAACATGATCCCCATGATGACAGAAACACATGGACTGTACGTGAACAGCACTGACTAACTCATCCCGGCTCCTTCCGTCCAGACATCATCAAACAGTCTGTGTCGTGTTCTTCTAAATCTCCAGTGAGTTGCGTTCTGATATCAGACAGATAAACGGAGAGCATCGACTGCATAAACGCTGGAGGTGGAAAACACACAAAACCTCTCTTCTTTTATGTAAGTGAACAAAAGAGTCAGAATCAGAATCAAACTGGATCTTTTAATCGATTCCTTTATTGCGAATTGATACTTATCGAACAAAAGATTCAGAAGAAAATTCACTTCTTCATTACTCGTCAACGCCTTTTCTATTTTTTTCACGTTAATTAACAAGATCATGAATCAGAATCATCAACTTCTATTCGATAAATTCTTTTCGCACCTGTAAACATTGATTCAGATTCAGAATCAAAATCTGAATCAAACTGAATCATTTACTTAACAAACTCCTGGTACACTTTTAAAGTTAAATAAAAAGACCTAGACTTAAAATAGATATTAGAATCATAAGATTAAAGTATTTGTACGCGTTCACACAATAGACAAATGATTCAGAATCATAATCATAAACTGAATCTTTTATCTTTTATTTTATTTTTAGTTGTTAAAATCAGGATATTACATTTTAAAACTTCCTTGTACGCTTGGATGTAGTGACGAAAAGATTCAGAATCAGAATTAAAATCAAATTCCGACTCATTTATTCGACTTCCCTTTTGTTAAATTAATTAGTTCATTTAATTGTAAAAATTACATTGCGAATTAAAATCTAAATAGTATGTTTGTCAAATTATTGAAAAAAAAAACATTCAGCAAATATTTTTTTATTTGAATTCTAAATGTAAAATCCTGTAACATTCAGAGTTTTTGGGCTTCTTGTTTTTCATGTTTTATGTCTAGGCTATGTGAGCTAGCTAAGCTATTTTATGCGAGCTAGCTAAGCTAGTCTGTTTGTTTACTTCCTGTCTTTCCCTTCGTCCTTGTGTCTTCTTTTCATTGGTTTGTTCAGTCACGTGTTGTTTATTGGTTAAGATGTTTCTTGTTTTGTTAATGAGTTCCTTGTGTATTTATAGCCCATGTGTTTGCCCTGTCCTGTGTGGATTATTGTTTACTGTTTGTCTGTGTCCCACTGTGGAGAGAGTCTGTCCATGCGTTGTTAAATGCTCCTGGTCCTGTTCCTGGTCCTGTTCCGTCAAGTCAAGTTTAGTCTAGTTCATGTTTGTGTCTAGTTCTGTTAAAGTTTTGTTTAGTTCATGTTTGTTATTTGTCCAGTCACTGTAAATAAACTGCACTCGGGTTCAGTACATCTCGCCCCACTGGAGTCTCGTTACAGATCCTAAACAAAACATTCCGAATCAAATCATTGCTGACTCACACGGTGACCAAATGATTCGATATTAGAATAATAATTAAAATGATCATTTCCTATACATTACATTTACATTTACATTTACAGGTTAAGGGCCTTGCTCAGGGGCCCAACAGTGGTAGCTTGGTGGTGCTGAGAATTAACCCCGGATCTTCAGATTAGCGGTCCAACATCTTAATCACTGCGCTACCCTCCCCCACTTCCCCCTATACTTAGTGAACAAAAGATCAGAATCGGAACTATTTATGTGGCCGCTTTTTTTTTACTTTATAAATAAAAAAAAATTAGAATCAAAATGATAAACAGAACAATTTGATTCTTTATTCAAAATTCTTTGCATGCTTGTAATAAAATTTTATTTTATTTTTTTACATCTAGTGTTTTTTCAGTGGTCGCCTTCTTTATCAGTTCCTCTGCTTGATGAATGCTTGGCGGACATTAAGAGAAAGTAGGGCTCTGTTTGCTGCAGGTTCGAGCGCTGTTTGTTTACGCTGCTGCTGTACGTGCTAGTGTGGGAACGCTGTTCTCCACGGTATGGATCGATTGAGAAGAGATAAGCGAAATGGACTGGCCTTGTTCAGGCATAAACAAACAAAAAAAAAGAGCGTTCTGGTGTGAGAACTTCCTGCTTGCGTTGTCATTTTCAACATACCCCAAGGTCGCCATGAGAACTCGTCCGTTTCGCTTTTCCCGCTCTGTGCTCCCTGAACGCAGGAGCCGCAAACATTCTGAAAACTACCCGGGGTCCTGAACTGAAACTTTCCCAGCAGGCCTGCTGTTCCAGCGTGGGAATCGAGGGCAAGGATGAGAGGATGTTGGAGACATGTGAGTTTCGTCTGTTTCTGATGTACACAAAGCGTAGGAACAACGAGGAAGTGAGTGGGAGTGTGGAAAAAAACGTACGGTGAAAGTATACATCTTAGGACATTTGTACGTTTGTAAAAAACGATAAATCGGATTTTCTTACCCTCCCCCATCACAGCTTCCATATAAATTCCAGTTCTTGTGTGCTCCTGCAATCATCTCCAACGGTTTAATGGGAACCGAAGTGGAGTTCTCAGGTTAAGACCTGCCTCTACCTGATCCTGTCAACATGCTGTCCTTTGAGTTATCTCTCTCATATCATCCCGATTTCACTTTCTCACACACACACACACACACACACACACACACACACACACACACACACACACTTACACTTCTTCAGGTGCTCATCCATCAAACTCGAACCAAATACATTTAGAAATCGGTTTGTCTGTTTCGTCTGCGGTTTTTACTCGCATGGAATCCTTATATGATGAGGACGGTGGGAGGAAGGATTCCCACAGTCCTGACGGTGCATATATCACCTTTAACAAGATTACATTCCTTTCCCAGCACTGAGGTGGAAAAGAAGAAGACAAGAGCAGGGGGTAAAAGCAGCTCATTGTCATCCAGCTTAATACACACACACACAAACACACACACACAAAGCAAAGAGGAGTGTATGACAAAATCAGTCGAGTTGAATTTAACCCTGAAGTGTACGTTACACTACTGGGGGTGCACCATACACACACCAAGCATTTATTTAAAACACTTTATGGCCTATGGGGAAAAAATTATTAGAAAGAAACATTCATATAAAGTTGTACAGATTTTTCCAGAACTGACACATACTTACATGAACAGCATTTGGTAGACACTCTTATCCTTTATTTTATTTAACTGAGAGGTTGCGGTGGGGACACCACCAGCAATTTTGGGCTCTCTGAAAAATATGTGGTTGTGCCCCCATTTTGCACTGTTACCACTAATAAAACAGATTGCCGAGGTAACCCGAAACCCTAGAATGGTCCTCCTTACCCCCAAGCGGCATCCGGGAGCTCAGGGTTAATTGTGTTAGGTCTTAGGTGCCCAGAGGTGGCAGATTGATGGTGCAGTCGAACATCCTAACCACTGAGCTACCTCTCTGCATGCGGCGCAACCTTATCGGATGTGTAGCGAAGTAAAATTAGAGAAAAAATCCAGCTGATTGTTTACATTTATACCAAAACCTACTTATGGAAAAATCTAATCAAATTGTAGATACGTTAAGAATCAGTCATTTTTTTCTTCTGATGGTTTTCTGGGCATTATTAGTCCAAATGTTTGCAGGTAACTTCATCAGAAACACCCTCACGCAAAAGTGTTGCCTTGTTGTTCTTCCTTCACTGGAACTAAGAGACTCCGACACTGTTCCAGCAGGACAACGTCCCTGTGCACAAAACCTCTGATCTCCATGAAGACATGCTGTGTTCTGGATGTTTTGGGGTAGAAGAACTTTCATATCCTTCACAGAGTCCTGATTCTGACTCAACCATTAACACCGAACACCTTTAGGATAAACTGGAACCCCAACTGAACCCCAGACCTCAACATTAGCGTCTGATCTCATTAATACTATTGGAACTGAATAAACACAAATCCACTCAGTCATGTGACACAATCTAGTGTAAAAGAAGTCTTTCCAGAGGAGGAAAGGAGGAAGAGTGAGACCACAGCTGGAAGAAGATGATGATCAAAAAACCCATATTGATATACTGGGCAGGTGTTTCAATACTTTTGTCTGTTCTTTTTTGAACGAAAAGCTGTTCAGAGAATCGTTTGTCTCACACACTCCCACATTCATACAGTAGTTAAAATTTTGGTTAAAAATCATATCCTATGCACACTGTTCACTGTTAATCATTAGAATAAATAACCACAATTATAATATTTATTTAAAAATTATAAGGACAGTTTTTTTCAAACATGTGATCCAAGTGGGCAGCACGGTGGCCTAGTTGTTAACACTGTTGCCTCACAGCAAGAAGGACCTGGGTTCGATTCCCCTGCAGGGGTCTTTCTGTGTGGAGTTTGCATGTTCTCCCCATGCTTGCATGGGTTTTTACTCCAGGTTCTCTGGTTTCCTCCCACAGTCCAAAAACATGTATGTTACATTGATTGTGATTTTAAATTGCACATAGAAGTGAGTTCGAGTCTGTGTGGCCCTGTGATGGACTGGTGACCTGTCCAGGGTGTCCCCTTCCTGTCTTTCACACTTTCAGAGACAGCTGGGATAGACTGCAGCAGATTCCCGTGACCCCGAATTAGGGAATAAGCAGGTATAGAAGTTTAATGAGTGATCCAAGATGGCAGCATGCCTGACTTGTTCCAACTTTGCTCTTACTTTCCCATAAATATCATTGTGGTTAGGTTTCGGTTTCGGTTTCGGGTTCGGGTCTGGGTTTGGGTTTTTTCAAACTTCACGCTTTCAGAGTTTGGATGGATAAAAGTCACATTAAATCCAGTGTCGATTGCAGGTTTCAGGCAAGCAAAGATAACGAGAGCGATGATTCTGTGTCAGTGTATAAACCTGGTAAACACTTTTAAATGCCTTTTGTGTGTTTGACATTTCACTTTGGTGATATTTGCGGTGGTGGCCTTCAATCAAAATGGCAGAAACTGGGAAAAAGGAAAAGTGGGACTCTTGATTATAGAGGAGAAAAGAACGTACGTGGTTTGGAAGAGTAAACAGCGGTGTGGGCACAGTGTTTAGCTGGAGTGTCCTAGTGGTTTGTGGCAGCTTGTGTGGTCTCTGTGCAGGAGGAGGCGGAACTGCCAAACCTTACGCACCTCTTGTGAGAGTTTTGCTTTCTCTCGTTCTTTCTCTACCTCTCTCAAGAGAGGATGCAGTGGATAGGAAACCCGCTTCAATAAACACCCCGTGTGGCTCTTTCAAATCCTCCTTTTGTCTTGGCGCAGAGAGGACAGGCAGCCTCGAGTCTCTTTTTGGGCCTGTCTTTGCTGTGTGGCTGCTTTCAGGAGCCTTTCAGGCCACAGACAAGCAAAATGTATTTAAGGGAAAAAAAGCTTTTGAAAGAGAGAGAGAAAGAGTTTAAAAGTATTTTGTTATCATATTGAAGAACGTCCTCAGAAAAGGCTGCCTTATAGTGTTTTCCAGAAACAACACATCTCTGAGTCATTCGGTGCGGATATCAGTCGGCAGGTAATGGCTCTGGATGTCAGACGCATCCAAAATAAGCAAATGATCCTCCTCCTCTTTGCTTTCCAAGCATTAAACCATCCCTTTGACTGGAAATGGTAGTAAATATAAAACAGCAGTTAACACACAGTGATAAGGGAAACCAAGAGTGCCAAGCGAAACATTTTAAAACTTCTACTTTCCATACGAATTCATTCTTACGATCGCAGGACCTTTAGTCAAATAAATCTGCTTCCAAAAACTTTCTCCCAAGAGCGAGGTTCTGTATATTGTAAGGATTTGTTCGGTACCGTTCTTCATTTGTAGCATGCCACATATGAGCTATGGGTTTGGCCCAACCTTGAATTGTTTTAGTCCAACTGGCCCCGGTGAAAAATTCCTCTGGTTTTTCTTCCAGTGAGAAAAAAATTTCATAAAAAAACGCTAACGGGGATCTGTTTTATAACAAAAAAATCCCTGAAAACGAGGTATGCACAGACATCAGGTTCCTCGTTTTATTTCAGCTAAATCGCTAATAGCACACTGTCTTTGGGTTTGACGTGTTTAGCCAGAATGTCCTTGAATCTAAGTGGAAAGAAACAATAGAGACTTTTTTTGTTTGGAAGAGAAAAAAAAAAAGGGCCGACCCCGGTATTTGTTTGATCCGTCTCTGATTTTTGCTCTGTTCTTTTCCTAATTTGTTTAGGGAAACTCTAAACTGAGCTGGAGATCAGGTGCTCCCTGGACGCTTGTTTCCCACACTAGGGAGAGGCTGGCCCAGGCCAGATATTTGACACTAATCAGTCATTAATAGAGCAAGGCTTCTTCTGTCAGAGCCAAAAACACACAGTACTCATGACAGCTGCTGGCATGTCGAAAGGATACGAGAGACATCCAAAAACAAAGAACAGACTCGATCGAGGTGTCTTGTGTTTCCACAAATTGGAACACTTCATGAGAGTTTTAAAACCGGACAGAGAAAAATGTCTGGATGTGAAACAGGAACATTAAACTGGACTCACCAGTTAGAAAAAGACACAAAGGTGAACTATGGCCACTTTTTCTGGCCGTTTTAATGAAATCTTTAGCATTCACAAGTTTCCAGTAGTTGCTTTTTCCTACATGACCTCAGCAATATCAACATCTCAATATATAACTGATAAATTTAATTTCAATTCCTTTTATAGTGTTATGTGTAAATGTTATAGTTGCTGTCTGACTAAATTTCATTATATTGTTTACCAGCAGGGGCAGCACGGTTAGTGTTGCCACACAACAAGAAGGTCCCGGGTTCGATTCCCCTGCAGGGGTCTTTCTGTGTGGAGTTTGCATGTTCTCCCCGTGCTTGTGTGGGTTTACTCCGGGTTCTCCGGTTTCCTCCCACAGTCCTAAAACATGTTTAGATTAATTGGTGATTCTAAATTGCACATAGAAGTGAGTTTGAGTGTGTGTGGCCCTGTGATGGACTGGCAACCTATCCATGGTGTCCCCTTCCTGTCTTTCACCCTTTCAGAGACGGCTGGGATAGACTCCAGCAGATCCCCATTACCCTGAATTAGGGAATAAGCGGCTATAAAAGATGCTTAGATGAATAGATGTTTACCATCAGCTATTGTATAAAGTATTCTATCTTTTCTTTATATTGGTATAAAGTATTTCTTTCTTTATATAAGTATTATAACACCTGACCACCACATCCATCCATGTTTTTTTCTGAACACCCATTTTAAATGTGGTTTTACTCTTCCTCCTATAATAACTCTTCACACTTTAAAAAAAACACGTTTGTCTCTCTCTCTGGCGGGTTAACCTGCCCAGAGGGAGCGGTGACCGGTTTTCCTGCCCCTTTCCTTAAATTCGAGGAGCTTCGAGAATGAATAGAGACTCACTCTGCTCCACTGACCCAAAGCTACAGTTTACATTACATTTGATCATTAAAATATTCTGTAATTACCAATAACATGTGGTGTCCCCCAGATGAGGATGGGTTCCTTTTTTGAGTCTGGTTCCTCTCAAGGTTTCCTCCTACTTCATCTCAGGGAGTTTTTCCATGCGACAGTTGCCTCCGGCTTGCTCATTAGGGACAAACTTACACTTTCTTACTTTTATAAAAGAGACTTCCTGGTTAAATAACGATAAAGTTGTTGATTGAAAAGAATGCAATCCAAATGACTTATTACTGATAACATGTAGTTCTGACATTAAATAAAATTAATTCAATGTCAGAATATAAAACCAGATCATGCAGTGGTTTTTCACGCCACGCTATTGTTCCGAACGTTCCATCTGTTTCCACTTTGGTGTGGAAGAGCACAGGATCCTGGCATCACATTTTACTAGAGGCCTTACACAAGTGCTTATGTGTGGACTCTGGCTTTAGCTGTGGATCCAGACATAATTTGTTTTATTCAGCAGCACCTGTCGGGACCCGTATCTCACTCTGAGCCTCAGGGTTTAGCACACACAGCTGTAGGACCAGTCTGGAAGGTCAGCATCAGCTCGACAGCAGAGATAACAACGCAGCTGGAGTTCCCAGACTGCAATTTGTTAGTCACTGTAAAATCCACAAACACATCATTTACACCACTTTTACATTTACAGCGTTACAAAACATTTATCTCGTTTATACAACTGGAAATCGAGCCCTGTTCCTCCAATTAGCAGTCCAACATCTTAACCACTGCGCTAACACTTTCTCACATGACTGAACCAACGATTGTACGACCCGACTCATATCTTTGCAGAAGGATCGGGTTCTGACCTTGACGCGGCTGGAGGCAGTTCCTTTTAAACAATTAAAATAAAGGCAGAGAAGAGAAATATGGTCAGCTTCAGATCATCAACAGCTTCAGATGATTTAGGAACATATGGGAAGTGGTAGCTAAGTGGTTCATTTGCTTGGCTGCCGTTAATAGGATTGTGAATTTAATTCCCAGCACCACCAAGCTGTCTCTGCTGGGCCCCTAAGCAAGTCCCCTTAAAAATCAACTGCTTCTTTGGATTTAAAAAATGAGATAGATGTACGGTGCTCTGGATAAGGTCGTCTGCCAAATGCCGGAAATGAAAATGTAAAAAAAAAACCCCATCCACACACACTTTTGCATTTGAATGATTGTAGTCCTGGTGGATTTCTGAAAGCTCTGAAGCTTCTGCTTCTGTAAACATCTGGGGTTAAAAGCCAACTCCAGACTGGCCGGCATTTTTTTCTCATGTTATGAATGGAAAAAATGTGTGGCCCTCAGCACCTCTCCCCTCTGAGCTCTGGCCTCTTGAGATATGGATGTAAAAGGGGCTGATTGGTCTGCGGAGATGGTAGAAGAATGGTATAAATAAGCAGATGGAGCTGGAGCAACACTTTCCCACAGTGGCGATGGAGGTTTGTGAGACCGTTCCTCATGATTCACCACACTTCACCATGTCCACAGAAAGCTACAGCACCGGAGGCTGAGGCTGACCGATGTTCTCAATGCTCTTTATTCCACAGGTCAACAAAGCTACGGTTCCCAATACCCCCAATTCACACACACACACACACACACACAGTATTTTATATACTGTGGGTATTAAATAATAAAGATTAAATATAATTCATAATTCTATGCTAAATAACATTTTTTATATATAGTGTACTTCGTTTTCTTTCTTTCTTTCTTTCTTTCTTTCTTTCTTTCTTTCTTTCTTTCTTTCTTTCTTTCCTTCCCATTTTACTTCTTCCCTCCCTTTACTCAATTTTTCCATCCTTCCTTCCTCCCCCCCCTCCCCCCCCCCTCCCCCTTTCCCCCCCCCTCCCTTTCCATTTTTCTTTCTTTCTTTTTCCTTCTTCTTTTTTTTTCTTTCATTTTCTCCTCCCCTTTCTTTTTCCTTTCTTTCCTTCATTTCTTCTTCCTTCCCTTTCCCTTCATCACTTTTCTTTCCTTCTCCCTCTCCCTCCATCACTAAATTTTTTTTTGGTCCTCCATTTCTTCTTTCTTTCTTTCTTTCTTTCTTTCTTTTTTTCCCCATTTTCTTTCCTCCTTTCTTTTTTTCCCTCATCCCTCACTAACTTTCTTGCTTTCTTTCTTCCTTTCTTCCTTCCTTAACACAGTTTAAGTTGTGTTTTTGCTTGTTTTTTTTATCAGAGCTTCTCTATACGAAAAACAATTTTCCTGGAATCTGTCAGAACAATATTACAAAGAAAAACAGGGCATTGGGTTTATGGCAAGTTTTTACCCCATTACCCCACTGCAGCCACCTGTCACTGACCAACATGCATGACCACAGTCTTGGCTCAGAACCGGTGTCCTCGCTGCCATTCGAAAATCTCCCTGAAATCTCTCCATCATGTTATTTTCCATGAACCGTCCAATCAAACTTCTTTTGTCTTTCTGTCCGAATTTCACGGCTATCAAGTGTCCACCAGAGATCGAGAATTTGTCTATGGCATTCGTTCTGCCCTTTCAAGCTGCTGCTGCTGCAATCGCAGAGGTCCAGACCCCTCTCTGTGCGGCGGAGTCGAGCAGCCGGCGTCTTTGAAGAGGATTTACTGCGAATTAACACGCAGATTTGATACCGGGCTGATCAGGCATGATTCTCTGGACGGGAGTGTTGGAGGAGGAACGTCATTTTATGAGTGGATATAAGCGTCCATTTCATACTTAAGGAAGGATCTGTTTCAACTGTTACAAACATCTGGACACTTTATGGATTCCTTTTTCTAATTATTAATGAAATATACTATAGTGTAGTAAAATGTAGTAAAATTCCTGGTTCTCTTTAATACAACTGAGCAATGTGGGGTTAAGGGCCTTGCTCAAGGGCCCAACAGTGGTGGCTTGGTGGTTCTGGGAATTGATATCAGTCTTTCTGATATCAGTCCAACACATTAACCACTGCGCTACCACTTCCGTTTGTGAATTTTACACTAGTAAATTGTGATGAAGAAATTTGTTGTGTTGATTCTACTACACTTGTTATAGTAACTTTACTATAGTCAAATAAACACACAACTACATTCATTACTATAGTCCATTTTCTACAACTCTATTATACTGTATGTGTGAAAACCTCACAACACAAATCACAACAAAAAGTGTATCAAATCAACACACACACACACACACACACACACACACACAAAATCCCTAAAATGAACAAAACCAATCAACATGTTGACAAACCGTTCATTATTTGTTGCTCGTTTTTGTTGAAAATCTTCAGCTGCATTGTGACTTTTGTGGAATTGATGATTTGACATTGCTGTTCATTAGAAATGGAAACCTGTCCTTTTACACTGGGACACATTGTCCACCATTAACGTCTCTGTTTCCTGTAGAACAACTCTTTAAAATATTATTGATCAGTTCCCTACAGTTCTTTCTATAGTCCCTAACCCTAACCCTAAACATTACCCGAGTATCAATACTCTAACAAACTCAATCCTTTAGTAAATATTAGAATATCATCCAGTTTATCACAGACTTCTAGTTTATTCTAGTAACTCGTAAAGTATTCTACAGTATTTACTCCAGTTTATCTATTCACTAGAGTTATTACTATAGTACACTGCAGGAAGATGGAAAAAACTACTCTAACATACTACACTATACTACAGTTTAACACAGCTTACTCTTAATGTAGGAATGACTGAAGCTCGTCTATCTCCAGCTTTTTTCTTGTCTCTCTCTTGTTTTTTGTCTTACCGAGGACACACAAACCTTGTTGAAGACCAATTATAAGCATTCCTCGGTGTAAAGTTGTGTTTTTTCCCTCCTGCCTGCCACCGTGTTTGGTAAAGTAACCGTAAAACAATAGTCTGGAATGTCTTATCAAATTAGTTTTGGGCAGCAGCTGCTGTGTCGCCTGAAAGCGATGGAGTTCCTGCATCCAGCTGGCCAGGATCCTGGGAAGTTCAGAAAGACTGAGTCATAACACACTCATGTGCTGGCACAAACTGTACTCATCGGGAAAACACACATTTTAACGCACTGGTAAAACGGCTAACGAGATTGTTATTGGGGAATTATTCAAGCCAGACATTTGTACCAGGTTCTCTAAATGGCGGGACATTTTAGGAAGAATTTTAGGAACAAATTTTTGGAAGAAATGACATCAACATTTGATAATAATTATTGGCTTGATGATGTGCATTTGCAAGCAGTAGTTTGGTTTTGGACTGCGGTAGGTTGTTTGTTTAGTTCCCAGTCCACAGGACCAACAAGCTGACACTTTGTGGATTTAGTTATTAATACTTTGGGCTGCTTTGTGTTAAGTTTTAGTCATTCATGTTGCTTTTTTGTTTTAGTGTGACATGAATGTTTTCTTTAATAAAGTATTAATAAATAAAAAAAGTACTTTACTGGTAATATTACTGCTGCTACTAGTATTTTTATTACAATCACTGCAACTTTTGTTAATACTTTAGCTTCTATTTCTCTTAATACTACTACTATTATTATTATTGCTTCTACTTCTGCCAATAGTACTACTACTACTACTACTACTACTACTACTATTACTGTTATTAACACCACCACCACTTCTTCTACTACTATTATTGCTATTACTACTACCACCACTATGAAAACCGCCAACCACCTACTACTATTATTGCTTCTACTTTTACCAATACTACTGCTACCACCACTGCTACTATTACTGCTACACCACCACTACTACCACTGCCAATACTTCTATTACGTCTACAACTACCACCACTACTATTACTGCTACATCTACTACTACCACCACCACCACTACAGCTACTACTATTATTATTTTTTATGCTATGACTTTGATAGGCTTTTACTACTTCAACAACTACTGCTGATAATATTAACATTTATTACTGCTATTTCTACTACTATAATCTCCACCACTATTACTACAGATACAAAGATTACGCCATTCTTACTAGCACCACCACTAGTACGTGTATGCAACTTCAACTGCTACTACTATCATCGATTATTACTTCTAAGGAACTTACTACTACTATTACACTAACACTACTACTGCTAATACTACTACTACTGCTGTTATCATTATTTCTGCTGCTACACTATTTCACCTACTACATTTATAACCACTCTTTTGTTTACTGTTGGAAAAGAGGGACTGGGTAGCACAGAGCATGGACTAAGTAGAGCATTCCAGAGTTGATGAGCGGCTGGATATGTGTGTCTAAGTGTGTGTGAAATGTTTGAACCCACATGTCACATTACATCAACATCAACAAGACCTCATGATATACCAGGACAGCTACATTGTTGAGATATTGACAGATACTAATTTTAGCCTCTCATCTTACTGTTACCTACTTGTAAAAGTCCTGTAAAACATTCATAACACCCAGAAAACTCCAAGGCATTCGGAAAATATCAAACTCTCCCAAAACACGGCTAGAAAAACTAACAGACTAACGCGCTGCTAGCATTGTTAACATGCAGTTTGTTTGTTCAAGTTATCCTGGCTGATCTTTTGCTGTTCTTTCAAAATTCTTGGTATCTTTATCTTAAGGAATTATCCACTAGGCTGTGATCCCGTTCTAGCATGTGGATCTTGATTTCCTGCATTACAGACACATGACATGGGGTGAATCTTCCATTTCCTGGAGATGATCTCAACACACTTTGCTTCCCTACAACGACGGATTGAAGCCATCTAACATAAATAAATCCTAATGAATTTCTTCTCATTCATGCTTCCTTTGATAATCCCCTGCTTTAACCCACAATAAGTGAGATATATATACAGCTAGATTTCTTCTTCTTTTTTCACTAAACTGCTTCCCACAGACGCCCCCACACACCCCCCCCGAGCTCACTCACTCTGACTTCCCACATTTAAGAAGGACTAAAAAAAGCATCCTCAAATTGCAACCAGAAGTTCCTCAACCCCCATTCTTCTCATTTATAAACCAAATAGGGGTCTAAACACTGGGAATCGGTACAAATTCAAGCCTCCGTGATTAGCTCCGCCCACAAGATTCCTTCTCTACACTCATCCCATTCCCATTTCACGTATTGTTATCAAATAACAGACAAACTAAGCGCTCGGTTTGAAGACGGAAGATGATGATGATGATGATGATAAGAAAACAAACCCCTGCAAAAATGATCAGGAGCCCCACCAGAGTTAAAGAGGTCTGTGTAAGGGCTGAGAGTCATTCTCCCACAGGATCGTACCGAGGGATTAGTGAAATCACTTCCTGTTAGAAGCTCAGAGCGGTGAGAACGCCACCCGGCCTTGTGTTTCAGCACAGCAAGCAGCAATGAAGTCAAAGTTCCCAAACTCTGAAGTCTGCTGGTGGTCCATGCCATGTCCATTAGAAAGCCTGCTACTTATTAGAAACATGTGTCCTGGTTGCGTAAACGTTTTTGTCGATCTATAAAGAGGATAACTGTGTTCAACTGCCCGAGATTAACGTCACGCAAAATTAGTGTATTCAGTCGACTAAACGAAACTGATTTGTTAAAATTGTTTCATAAAAATTTGGTTAATTGCCTGAAATAAGATCCGGAGTATAACACACCCCCACAAGTTTGAGATATTTTATTTTACTTTTTATTCCATGATATAAAATAAATTTCATCTATCATATCATCCATACACACTGGGAGGAGAACCCCGGGGACGACCCAGGACATGTTGGAGGGACTGTGTCTCCCGACTTGCCTGGAAACGCCTCGGCGATCCCCCTGGAAGAGCTGGATGAGGTGTCTGGGGAAAGGCGAGTCTGGGCGTCTCTTCTTAGACTGCTTCCCCTGCAACCTGGCAGAAAAAAATTGGATGGATGGATATCATTTGTATTTTTTTTATTTTTTATATATCTTTAAAAAAGCTAAATGGTCCCATAAACGTTGACATCTAAAGTTTCATTTGTCACATCGACATTACAGCAAAAAGAAATTCTGTGCTGTTTCCCACTATATCCCATCTTAGGCAGTTGGGATCAAAGCACAGCATCTGCCAGGATTTCACACACCTGGAGCAGGGGTGCCTAAGGGCCTTGCTCAAGATCCTACCAATTGCAGAGCAATGGACGAGAGCCTCAACTACAAGAAAAACTCATCTACTATTACGCCTCTGACACACTTCCATTAATAACCTTTATTTATTCAGATAAATCTATAAAAACACCTTAAAAACATAATTTTAAATAAAAAGTTAATGCTGAATTGTAGTGACATTAAAGTCATGTGACTTCATAATGTTGGCTTTTACCCCTGCTCATTGTATATAAGCTTTAAAAGTACATAGCATTACATTTACGGCAAACTTTTCCCCAAACAAAACTTTCCACCAAAAAGTATTTCCTCCATACAATAAGGCAGCAGAGGGTTAAGGAACTCGCTCAACAGCCCACCAGTGGGCAGCTTGGTGGCCCTGATCTTGCAACCTTCACCTGAGTATTCCAACGTCTTGGCCACTAAAATACTAGAAACTTGCGACTGCTTGTGAAGATTATTTTGATATAATATATAAATAGATATAAAGAAATATCAGCACCCTGAGGTACTAGTGACCAGTTTCCCACCACTTTTCTGCTTCTCTGACCCAAAGCTACAGTTTACATTACATTTGATCAACATTACCTGTAATTACCAGACATTCGGTGTCCCCCAGATGAGGATGGGTTCCTTCTTAAGTCTGGATCCACTCATGGTTTCTACCTACTTTATCTCAGGGATTTTTTTTATTGCCACAGTGTCACCGGTTCTACCATTTGGGACAAATGTACACTTTTTTACTGTTACTGCATTCTGTGTGAAGTTACTTTGAGACAATGTCCATTGTGAAAATCACTTTTCGAAATAAATTAAATAAAAATAAAGAGAAATCAGAAATTGTGTTTGATTCACCAACAGAAAAAAATCCATCTCTGATTGATCCAGGGTGATAAATACTTCCAGGTTGGCCAACATCACTGATGGTTACTCCTGTCAGTGTCGAGATGCATCCAGGACTGATCTTGGGAAACTTTTGTGAGGCAGGAATGCACCATGAATGGAATGCAGGTCTATCATACAACACACATTCACACACTTATTCACTGCTAAGAGCTACTTAGCGTAGCCAAGCACAGGTGTTTCTGTAAGGTGTGAGAAAATCAGGAGGAAACCCGCACAGACGTACAGAAAGAGAACTTCCAAAATTCCACTGAGGAACCGGATCACACTGGGAATCCTGGAGCTGTGAGGTGTGAAGAAATAAAAAAAACAAACTCTTGTTCCTAAGATGTGATTTATTCACTGTGCTTCAGGTTATTCATTTTTAGTAGCTTAAAATGTTAGTAAGATCATTATAATAAGTTAAGGTGTTTAGATCATTATAATAACCACTGTTGGGCCCCTGAGAAAGGCCCTTAACCCCCAATTGCTCAGTTGTATAAAAGAGATAAATGGATAAGGACGCCTGCAAAATGCTGTAAATGTAATGATAGACTGCTGGAAATTTATTGATAGAATGTTAAGAATCTTTAATTAAATGCAATGTTATAATGTCAAGAAATAACATAAACCGGTTCGAATTTGACCCGAAGACCAGAGTTTTCTAACTGTTGTTTTTATAAATGATATTAGAAAGGTATAAAAAGAACATGCTGATCTTGGACAACTAGATGTTGAAGGAAGAAAAGAGAGTCAAATTTACATATGATCGCTGATGTTTGTTCTCCTGGAACAGCATGCCGTGTTATGTCCCCCCCCCCCCTTTTAGATGTCAGGGGTAAAGACTCCATACTGTTGTGATTCAAAGGAAAATAATTGGCTGTGTATAGAAACCCACTCTGGTGCGACTGACTGACACGTAACCGCTGAATGCCGTCATGCACCAACACGAGTCCGGTTATGATCCTAACAAATGACAGACAGAATGTGTCCCATCTTGTCTGCTGTGTTTTTTCTTGTTTTTTTTTTTGGTGACTCCTTGAGACCCGTGCAGCGTCTCTTCTCGCTGTGGATGGAACCTGAGCTCTGTGAGACACTGCGATTGGGCCGTCCCTCACCCTCGAATCCCGCCAGCGCAGGGGAAAGTGCAGTCACCCACCATCTGCTATCTTTCTCCATACAGGCTCTTTAGATAGATAGGGGAGAGACTGAAGTAACGACTCTTATCTCTTTTAGCAACTGCTACAGAACCCACATCAGACTGTGCCTCTGGATGCAGGAGGCTCGTCTCGGATGCTGTTTTTAGAACAGTGCGTTATTATTATTTATCTAAAGGCTATCCGGTTTTAGGAGACATAAAATATAACATCATTTTTTTGGCCCGGGTCAATGGATTAATTTTATTTAACCAGAGTTGCACATTTATTGCAATAACACACACTTCATCATGCTGATATATGGCTGCACTCATAAAGGCCAGCCGTGTTTAATATAAACGGAACAAGATGGGATGTGGGGTATTAGTACTGTGGATTGTAATAGCGACTGCTTTGATGTAGCACAAAAAAATATGTCTTTTATTTATTGCTGTATCAAACAGTGCTGGAGCATGAACAGGGTTTCTTTTTCCTCCTTAATGTGGCTGTTTGGCTTTCGGACTCTCGGTCGCCATTTGGCCTGAGATGAAGAGAAGTTTGTTTTTCATGTAAGAAATTTACCGTGACTTTAACCACAGAACTGAATGATTGGGACAGAGAGTAAAAAACAACCTTGCGAGCTCAATATCTGAACACTGCTGTAGAAAATTTGGCTTTCTCGAATACACTATAGTAACAAAAGGAATGGGACATCTAATCCAGATGTCACAGATGTCTTCTGGAAAGACCTTTCACTAGTTTGTGTCATGTGACTGTGTGGATTTGATCGTTCTGTCACAATAGTATTAATGAGATCAGACACTAACATTAAGGGGAGGAGGTCTGGGGATCAGTTGGGGTTCCAGTTTATCCCAAAGGTGTTCAGTTTAAAGGGGTTGAGTCAGAATCAGGACTGTTTACAGGACATGAGAGTTCTTCTACTCCAAACAATCCAGAACACAGCATGTCTTCATGGAGTTTAGGGGTTTTGTGCTCGGGGGTTATTGTCCTGCTGGAACAGGGTTTGAGTCTCACAGTTCCATTAAAGGAAGAATGTAATGCTACAACAAACAAAGACATTTTAGACACCTGTGCACCTTGTTGTAACACTGTTTTGGGTGTCTTCATCAAACTGTTATCACAAAATCTGAAGCACACAGTTGTCTGGAATGTCTTTCATGATATAGAGCATCATATTAAAGTTAACTAAAATCAGTTTAACCAGCATTTGATCATTTATTCGCACTGGTCTGGAAGTGGGGAATAAACTCTTTCCCACGCTGAGACAAGCTAGTTATCTTCAGGGTTAACCAAACTCTCCTCACCATGTCTAACTTTTCTGGAAACTTATTTTTAAGTTTGTCCTAGACCAAGTTTATTTCTCCTCCTCCGTCAGCCATTGTGAGCATAAAAATTCTAATTGAACTGTACAGACACGTTTCGCTAGTCTGTGCTGGACTGTAACAGTTTTACTCTTATCAACCAATCAGGGGACAGGAAAATGCTGATGTCATCGTGTCCCAGCTGGCTAGCTTCAGGAGGCGGGTTTAAAAATCTGATTGGATAAAGAAACAGTGTTTAATATTATTACCCAATGATCAATCTGCCACTGCTAATATAGTGTAAGTTCCACGGGCAGCGCTACTGATTCTGAAGGCAGATTATATTAACATGGCAGCACATAGAACTGAAATCTGATTGGACAAAAAAATCTAACATCCACATCCACGTACTGGAAGCAGTGCAGCGAGAGAAACACTACGAAATGAAGAGAATAAACTGCTGGAATAAATTAATTTAACAATTTAATGGAGCTAATATTAGAATTTAGGTTGTAAATGTAGGTCAGTGATTCTGATAGTGTTTAAAACAGCAGAGAACGACTGACTGACCCGAACTGCACATGACTGGTGACATTAATACTATTAATAATTATTTTTAGTAGTATTACAAGTCGTTTTTTTTTTTTTTTGTACTCAAGTAAAATTTTTTTTTTTTACTCTACTTTTTTTAAAATGGAATTGGCTCCTGTTTTGTTGTGTCTACACAAACATTATCTACCTGGTCCATGATTAGCTGATTGAATAACAGACAGAATTATAGAGGCCTTTTTGAATTCAGGACATTTCCACAGACTGTCGAAAGTTTAATCTCATCTTATTTTCTGTTTCTGCTGATTAACTGGGAGAGATATTCATGTATTGTTATAAAGTTTATCAGGTAGAAAATCGCTTCACAGTCCTTGGAGACCTGCTGTCTGAAATGTCTTCTCACACAAGTGTGGACTGGTAGCTAGAACCTGTTTGACTGTTTCCTATTAAAACGCACGTTCATCTGAAAATAACTCATCGATGACAAAATCACTGCAGGGTTCATGCAAATTTTACTTTTTCTAGCCAATCAGATTAAAGGTAACTGCCTTGTGGCATTATTGCAAAATGTCAACATTGTCTTTCTTTCTTTTTTTCTCTCTTTCTCACTCCTTTTTATGGAGCATAAATTGCTAAACGGCTAGCGAGCAGGGGCATGCCGTTCCTGCACATGGGCGTTGTGCGCCGTTCTTTAGAACACTTTAAACAGCATTATTAAGACTGCAGGTTTTTTAATCTTCTTTTCTCGATCTGGTTCTGTTTTTCGTCTAATAGATGCTGTGATTTCCCTTGCTATGGTCACGCCGTCTAAACCGGCCCCTCTGGCCAAAAACAACTCCACGCGTCTCTCTCGGGGACTTCATCAGACAGAAAAACGCTGCGGATAAACAAATGAACTAACCTCAGAAATTGTTTGAGCGTGCGTGGGAGAGTTCAGACTGCCTAGAATAGCTTTCGGGTAAAGCTTGAGAATCTCAAGCGTGCGAGTGGATCTGCGTTATTTCACCATACAAGGCACTATAACATGATCCCACCCCTTTAATCGCTCCATTATCCACCCTGCCACTCTGCCCTTGCCACGCCTTCACAGTACCAGGAACTTAATACATCTTAGCCTTCTAAATGCCCAATACTACATACACACATCAACAGTACAGATGCCTACTAGTTTTTTTAGTCCTTATAGTATCGCAGAAAATCGAGGGAAAATTGCTCTAAATCGCATCACTACAGGAGTTACGTCCTCACTGAGGTTCTATAGGAGGATGTGTAAGGATTTTTTCCCGCAGCAGTAGTTAATACAAATAACTTTCGGTGTATTCAATATATATTCAAATATTCAATTGAATATACATCTATATATATATATATATATATCTAGATCAATATATATATAAAATTTAAAAAATCTGAATGAATGCAGCCTTAATTAAACACTTGTAAGTATTTTAAGATTTCAGTCTATTAAATACGAATCATTTCATTTATTCATTCATTTATTCTTCTATACCCACTTATTCCCTAATTCTCGGTCACTGGAATCTGCTGGAGTCTCTGAAGAGGCAAAAGGTAGGACAGGGGACACACCCTGTACAGGCCACCATTGCATCACAGGGCCACACCACACTCACACTCACTCCTATGTGCAATTTAGAATCGGCAATCAATCTAACATACATGTTTTTGGACTGTGGGTGAAAACCGGAGAACCCGGAGTAAACACACACAAGCACAGGGAGAACCTGGTACCTTCTTGCTGTGAGGCAACAGTGCTAACCACTAAGCCGCCATGCTGCCAGATTAAATATGAATTATAAAGCGTATAATTTAAAAAATAAACATGTCTATAATAATGACACTCATATGCACATACAGTATAGATATCATGAAGTGAAACAAAAAGAAAAAAAAAAAACAATGTTTAAAAATAAATTATATATATATATATATATATATACGACAGACATTTTTCCCTGTATTTGTCTCTGAAAACCAGACGTAAATTGAAATGAAAGTGTAGTTAGTAAAGTGAACTAACCGAACAGCTTTTCAAAACGAAAGCATTACGCAATCATCTTTACATGGAAAATGATTTTTTAGATTAAAGCAATCACAGATAATGAGTGCGGTGTAAAGTTTCCTCTTCCAAACAGAACCTGGCGGATCATAACGCGTTTGTGTTTTCAAACCCGTTCGAGCTGTTTACCTTTGGAATAAAGCTCGACCCTGAACGTTACTCTTCCTTAAACATGTTGGAAACCCACCCAACCTGAGGCAGCCATCTACAGCTATTAAACCAGTCCCGATCACACCCTCCATCACTTCAGTGTGTGGCTACAAAACAAATAAATCCTTATCCAGCTTTGGAGTGTGTTTAATTATCCTGCTTGGCAGCACATCATGTGAACACTGGACTTTTATACAATCTTAAAACAAAAAACGGAAAAAAAAAAGCTTTAACGAATGTGTTTTGTCATTAGTCGACTGAGATTATCGTTATGGGTTCACTGTTCAGGATTCTCCTGCTACTCTTACATAAATTACTAACTTTGTAGATCATAAAACTGCTTGAACTAGAAATGTTTACGTTGTTATAATGTCTATTATTAGTACTATTAAATCTAAACAGTGGTTTATTAATTTTGGATTGTTGTTCAGAAGATCAGGGTTCAAGTCCTAGGACTACCAATTCCGCCACTGTTGGGTCCTTAAGCAAAGCCCTGACCCCTTCCTGTTCTAGGGGCCCACCATCATGGCTGACCCTACGCTCTAACCCCAGCTTCTTAATCCGGATATGTAAAGAATCACATTTCAGTGTCTTGTCATGTGACAAATAATGACTTTTATTATATCTTATTGAAACACAAGGAAAAAAAGTGTCATCATTTTTTTTTTTTGCATGATTTCCTTTGCCTTTTAGTTTAAAAACCGTTCTACAATTTAGAGTATTTCAATTTTATAATTTGATTAATTTTACAGCATATCCACTGTAGTGAACCACAGAATCATTTTAGTTAAAAAATCTTTTCATTCTTTCAATTAAATGTGCTTTTCAAATAAAATCTTATGGCGGCTATTTTATATGCAGTGTAAGCACTGTTTTAGCATTTCCGCTAATGATGTTCCCTTAAGCAGCTTAAAAACAAAATGTCCAGAACAGAGGACACTAGTCAACAGACAGGGTCTTGAGAGGATACACTACAGAGGAAAGAAATATTGGCTCCCCTGCTTTTGTATGTTTGCCCAGTCTATAATAGTAATGGCAGGTTTATTTTAACACTGAGAGACTGAATAACAACAAAAACATCCAGAAAACACGATCGATGCTCTAGCAAGATTTCTGGCTTCTCTGTGTCTTTAATACAGGTAACGAGTTGAGATTAGGAGCACTGTCTTAAAGGGACTCTCCTAAAGGGACTCTCGAAGGGACTGTTCGTAATCACAGTTCGTTACCTGTATTAAAGCCACCATCAATCAGATTTTCAAGACTGAAGAGCTGTCCAAGGATGTCAGGGACGAGATCGTAGACCTACACAAGGCTGGAATGGGCTACAAGACCATCACCAACCATCTTGGTGAGAAGGTGACAACAGTTGGTTTGATTATTCACAAATAGAAGAAGCAGGACATGAAGTTAGTGTGTGTGAGTGAAGAGGATGTAGAGAATAGGGTTAGGTGGAGACAGATGATTTGCTGGATGACCCCTAAAAGGGAAGAAGAAGAGAAAGCACAAAATAACTGTCAGTATCCCTTAGTCTGGGGCTCCATGCAAGATCTCACCTTGTGGAGTGTCACTCATCATTAGAACATTGAGGAACTCAGCGCAGAACTACATGGGAGGATTTTGTCAATGACCTCAGGGCAGCTGGTAGCATAGTCCCCAAGAAAACAGGATCAGTGTGTGAATGATTCAGATGAGAACTGGGTGAAAGTGTTGTGGTCAGATGTGAGGAGGAATGCTGCCTATGACACCAAGGACAATATCACCATAGTGGTGTAAACATTATGCTTTAGGGGTGTTTTGCTGCTAAGGGGACAGGACAACTTCACCGCATCTAAGGGACGATGGCTGGGACTATGTACCCTAAAATCTTGGGTAAGAACCTCCATCCCTCAGATAAGACATTAAAAATGGGTTGTGGATGGGTATTCCAGCATGACAATAACACAAAACACACCACCAAGACAACAAAGCAGTGGCTCAATGAGAAGCTTATTAAGTTCCTGGTGTGGCCTTGTCTTTAGACCTTAATCCCATAGAAAATCTGAGGAAGGAGCTGAAGGTTCTAGTTTCCAAACATCAGCCTCAAAACCTTAATGAACTGGAGAGGATGTGCAAAGAAAAGTAAGACAAAATTCTACCTGAGATGTTCGCAAGCCTGCTGGTGGTGATGGCATACACAGCATGTAATTACTTTTTTTGAGAGCTCTACTCATGTTTCACATTTAACAACATAAGATCGCTACAGCTAAATGCAAGTTGTGATGACATCACATTACGAGTTTAGGCCCAAACTGGCAAAAAACACCTATGGTTATTTTGAAATAATTAAAACTTCCTAAAATATTTATAATAAATATATACTTTTCTTGATTTTGCCCCAATTTCTTAAATGTTCTGAAAAGCCGGGGTTTTAGAATGAATCATTAAATGCTAAGAAAATGGCTAAGTAAAATAGTCCACCTGTTGCTGTACAAAAGTGAGCAAACTCAACTAGTTTCAAATTCCAAAAAAAAAAAAAAAAAACCATTTCCAAAACCAAGCATTAGCTTAATCCAAATATATTGCTTTAAAGATTTATGCTTATTAATCTCATTTTCATGCAAAAGTAAGTTTCAACCCAAGTGCTTTACTCTTTAAGTCTTACTGTGAATGACAACCACAAGACTCGCATCCGCACTCAAAAGGAGGGTCTCTGTTTCTTCTCTGGCTGGTTTTCCGTCTCAGTGTGAGATCTCTGAATCATTCGCCGTGATTCATTCAGGCCTTGCGTCATAGTCAACCGTTAGAAAGTCTACTTAATTGCCCTGCTCGTTCACGGCTGCCAAGTCCGAACCTTGTGGTGTCAAAAAGCCTGCGGAGGACTGCCAAACGAAGTGCTTGTTTAACTGTTGAGCTTACTCGCCAGTTTAACTAATCTCATGTTCCTGGCTTGAGGAACTGTCGGAAGAAGAGAAGTGCTGGCACACAGTAAAAGCTGTCAGTCTGCTGAACTATGGGGAATCTGGGTTTAATTTGTGAGAGAGAAGACCAGGCAGGACTACAGGGTGGTGCAGGCTTTTGAAGCAGTGTGTCGGGTCAGTCTTTGTGTCGAGTTTTCGGATTTGACATGATTGGGCCAGGGGGGTCTGGGTGGGCAGATCATGCCGATAGATCGGGAAGGGAGGGGGGATTTGAGAGCACCCAGTTACATAAATTTCTTATTAAATAGCTGTAACAACGATCACGTTTAACAATTAACCATTAGCTAGCTAGCTATAAAATCAAACGACATTTATTTCTTCATAGTATAACTTCTGATCCAGCACAGATACCATTTACAGTATTTTATCCAAAGCAGCTTAATTTATCTTCACCACCTAGCCCTGTCCTCTGCATCCTCTCACACCCACTGACATCATGTCCTCATGTCCTTATTTATCACATTATTATACATACTCTTTGACCTTCCTTTTTTTAAAGTTATATTTTTTGGGCATTTTGCCTTTATTAAACCGATAGGACAGAGATAAAATAGATAGGGATAGAGAGAGGGGTGGAACCGGAAGAACCCGAGTCAAAATCATACCTGGGTTGCTGGTGCTGGCGCCTTAACCGACTACATCGCGGCGTCGGCCAGCCTTCCTTTTCATACTTATCTGATGTTTATTTAATTTACATTTATTCATTTAGCAGATGCCCTTTATCCAGAGCGACTTACATTGATCTTCAGAGCAATAGGGGTTAAGGGACGAGCTCAGGGGCTCAGCAGTGGCAATTTGGTGGTGCTGGGAATTGAACCCAGATCTTCCAACTAGCAATCCAACACCTTAAACTCTGTGCTACCACCTCCCCCTTTTAATCTAACTAAACAGTTGTGGGTTTAAGGCCTTGCTCATGGGCCCAGTAATGGCAGAATAGTTGTGCTTTAAGATCTTCCTATCAGCAATCTATCATCTTAACCACTAAGCTTCCACTTCCCCTTAGACGGATGCATTGAATGGATTTGGCCTGGAAAAAAAAGAACGGAAGAAAAAAAAAAAACGTCACATCTATTTGGTGTGGCTTACCAATGAGACTGGAAAGAATAAATGAAATAAAATTCTGACTACTCTAACCGGTCCAGCACTGTAACTAGACTACGATCCGCTGAGCACATCTATAATATAAAATGGAGACCCGGTATATGTATAGAAAAGTTGCTGTTTTTTTTCTACACTGATCAGCCTGGCTACGTTTTTTCTTCTTGGTTTTGGTCCATTGAAAAACTTCGCATTTCTCAGTTATACGACTCTGGTGAGATCTAAATCGATTTCTTGTGCTCTCTTGGCTTTGCAAGTGTCTCCTTACACTCTGATTGCTCAACCCAACCAGAGCATGTCAAATCAACACAGCAGGAGTAATGTCCCGTAGTCCGAACCGGCGTCTGCAATAGCTTAGGGAGAGAACACCACAGTATTTCACAACCCCAGCACGCTTTCTGTTCGCGCGTGTGAGAGTGTGTGTCGAGTGGGAATGTGTGTGAACATCCAGACTCCCATGTTTTAGGCCTTTGTTTTTTAACCTCAATCCCAGTCAAGGCTGATGAGTGATGATGGTGCCAGGCGCTGAAGAGTCTGCAGGGACTTGTATGTGTCATGTGCTCGCCTGTGGCGTATGCCGTGTGTGTTTACGCTGAAGTGACAGCTAACGGTGAAGCCACAACCAGTTTTTCCGGATCTCTTTGCCATCAAGCATCGGCTTGCCTTCGGAAAGCCTGGGAATCAGGGTGTCTCTGCTACGTCGCTGACGCACGGGATCTGTTCCCAGCTCACTCATCTGTTTATTATTTTCCTGTAGGGACTTGCAACTTTTGTAGAATAAAAAAAAAAATTTGCGGGTGGAGACTCAAGATTCGAGATTCTTTGGATCCCAAACATTTCCAAACAATATAATGAGAAAATATTGAAAAATTTGAGTGTTTTTTAAACAAAGTCAGATTTTTAAATTTCATGTTTACAATCACCCTTTTGTAAAAGTGCCTTCCTTTGGCCTAGAAAGGAAATCTAACCCTATCGCTATTCCCGAGGTACCAGGACACATTATTCTATGCCAGGAATCAGAGACTGCTTTACGTCACATCCTGGGTGTGTTGCCATCATTGTCGCTGTTGCATTGTTTTATCTGTCGCATTTCAGGATTTAGGAAAGTTTACTACTCATGTGACTTCACTTCCTCGACAATCATTACATCAAGGATGCAGTTTCTCCTTCAGAAGCCCAACGAATTTACCAGTGGTGAGTGTAGATCCTCGGTCTTAGTCTGTCAATATTTCTGATGGACCAGGAAGTATTGCAGTGACCACGACACTGACTTTATAACCCATGGCTGCATTCAGCCTGTTATCAGAAAGTCTGTTTTTTAGGCACTGTGAAAGTTATTTAGATGTGAAACCAAGCTTTTTCCTTACTTCGGCAATACCTTGATGTGGGCCAGAGGGTACTTACAATTCTGCAGAAGACCTTTATTAAATAAAAACAAATCTAAGCAACCAAAAGCTAGTTTAGCCAGTGTATGGTCACCAAAAGTTCCTGACTCTTGCAAATCTATCCTAAAAAGATTCCTGTTTTCATCTCGTTTCTACATACCAAAACATGCTAAACTCCAGCCAAAGATTTCCGATCTTAAGTCCAAGTTTTTAAGTCCATAAAATCATTTAATGGTTTCTGAAAAGGTTTTCTTCTTTAAGTATAAGCTTAGAATTGTAGACATGTTGAAATAGATTAAAGTTAGCCATCGACCAATGAGAAACCATGGCTAAGGATAGTTTTGGAACTACAGCTTAGGAACTTAAATGTTTTTTGGTGGAACCATGGCTGGAACCTCACCCATCACTCGATGAGCAATTCTCCACAGTCCTTGCCAAATCCAAGCCAACGAAACAGAGTGACAATGACAAACACACCCAGGATGTATAAATTAGTATCTGATTTCTGGCATACAATAACCCTTCATACTGCCCTGGGTGAGGTTTTTTTCTGGTTTGTTTTTTCTTTTATTTTGCAGCTATGGCCTGTAAGAGAGAGAGAGAGAGAGAGAGAGAGACTGATCGCTGCTTTTGAAATAAAATATTTTCCTAATAGCATCAGATGACCACTGTGAGTAACACTGATATTCGATTACTGGAGCTTGTTCTATTTTTGAGGAGGCGTCACACTTTCTGTTAACAAATTAATTGTTAGGGAAGTTAGACTTATGCAGACCTGATAAATTTAACTAAGCAAATGGGTAAGATCCTCCCATTGGATAATTCCTGCACTGATGATCGTGTTTCAGCTGGCAACAAGTTATTTGACTCTGAACTGATGCAGTGAGAAGCTTCTCATTTCTTAAACAGCCATATTAGAAGACACATCCTGTGTTTGTGGAAAAGATGTTAATCTGTTTCAGAAGAGTCAAATTATTGATGCATCCAGCAAAGAAAACATCTAAAGAGATTGTCTCGTCTTCGAGAAGGAAACGTGGTCGGAAAAAAGTCTTGAATGATCGTGATCAGCGATCGCTTAAACTTTTGGTAAAATCAAATCGCAAAAAAAAAATAAAAACAGCTATGTTTATTAGTGAAAGTTAGAATATTTCCACATGCACACTATAAAGGGAACTCAAGGGATTGGGACTAAACAGCTGTGTAGACTTAAGGAAACCATTTATTAGTTAAAAAAAGGCTTTGATTTGCTAGGGATCATAAAGATTGAACTCTGGAGCAATGAAAGAATGTCATGTGGTCTAATGAGTCCAAATTTACCCCCCGTTCCAGAGTGATGAGCACATCAGGGTGGATAAAGAGGTGGATAAAGTGATGCATCCAGCATGTCTAGTGCCTACAGTACAAGCCTGTGGGGGCAGTGCTGTGATCTGGGGTGGCTGCAGTTGGTCAGATTCATCAACTTTATGTGCCCAAAGATTGAGTTCAGCTGACTACCTGAATATATTCAATAACCAGGTTATTCCATCAATGGATTTTTTTCCCTGATGATACGGGAATATTCCAAGATGACAATGACGGGATTCATCAGGTTCAAAAGTGTATAAGAGTGATTCAGGGGGCATGAGACATCATTTTCACACATGGTTTGGCCACCACAGAGTCCAGATCTTAACCTTATTGAGAATGTTTGGGATGTCCGACTCTTCCATCATCAATACAATATCTTTGCGAAAAAAAGACAAAAAGCTAGCTAGTAACAGAGACAAAACTAGCCAGCTACACAGAATGGCCTGAACCCAAAATGGAAATCAAATAAATAGTTGTAAATATTAATATTACTCTCTGACATTTTGATCAATTGAGTCAGTGTGGCTACCAAACTGTACATTGTGAATAGAATTAGCATGCGCACAGTTATGCAGGAGGTTTATACCTCATAGGAATCAGAGCTCAGAAGAATTTTGGTGGGTTGTGAATAAAAAATCATCTCATGAACATAATCCAGGGTCAGTTTCTCAGCGCTGGGTCACCGCGGCAAAAAGACACTGTTGTTGAAATGTTGGTGGCTGAACTGGAAGTATGAGAATCTGGATGTTTACTTGGGGCCCGTGAAGGTGTTGTCCACCAAAGTTCATATCAGTGATTCAGTGGTTTTGTGAAACAAAGCGCATGGCTATGGTCAGTCCTGACCCCATGATCCCACTGTTCTCCTCCTGTTGCCTCAGGACCTGAATGTTTCTGCTGAGACAGAGACAAGAACGGTCATGCCAGGACTCCCCTCCCCACGCCTTTTGCAAAGTCACATTCCGCGAGACACTTTTCCCACCGATTCCCAAACACACGGCTCTATTCTTTCCTGGCTCCAGCCCAGAAACGTGGGTGTTCACATGAGAGGGGTCGCACTCCCTGAGGCGATGGTGACCCTCCTGGGTCGAGGGGTTCAGCCCACCACTGGTCAAACAACCACGACGAGTCCACGTTAGAATTCACATACACACACGGTTGCACAGTCAACTCCGCGCAGTAATACGCACAGATGTGCTTGTGTGTCTGTACATGTGATGCAGATTTTCCATTCCTTTATTGGTCAGGCTTTATTTTTCTGGTGGATGAGGTTTCTTCTTGTGCTTTAACGAGGCAGGAAATGACCTTTTGGGACAGCGCAGCCCTGTTCCCTGAAGAGTGACACCGCCTTCTGTGTACCCACTGCTCCCCAGGAAGGTTTAAACTCACCCTGGGGCAAAAAGTAACATCTGACACCACTCTTAAATCCCTGATACACAAGAGACGATCTAAAGAAGAAGAGAACTTTCTTAATAAAGGTTTGACCTTTTTTTTTACTAATATGATATCTGTAACTATTAATTGGGCTTTAATTAATTTTAGGTGATCACGAGGATGTCTTCTGGTCAGAGGAGAACTGACCCCCACCCCCCTTCCCCAAATGAGCCTGGTTTCTCCCAAGGCTTTTTTCAAATGTCTGTTTATTACAGCCAGTGATGGTGCAGTGATGGTGATCTTAATTTTTGCTTCTGTAATAACCTGGGGAAGTGGTGGCTCATGGTTAAGGTGTTGGCTTACCAACCCAAAGATTAGGGTTTGATTCCTAGCCACCACTGCTGGGCTCTAAGCAGGGCTCCAGCCCTTAATTGCTTACTAGATAACTTTGTCTAAAAACTCTGCTGTGTGGATTTGTGATCCTTCAGTTCTAATATTTATAATTAGATCGGACACTAATGTTGAGGTGGGGAGGTTTGGGGTTCAGTCGGGGTTCCAGTTCATCCAGAAGATGTTTAGTTTAATGGGGTTGAGACAGAATCAGGAGGACATGAGAGTTCTTTCACTCCAAAACATCCAGAACACAGCATGTCTTCATGAAGGTTAGGAGAACTGTTTACAGGGACATTGTCATGCTGAAACTTTGAAGGAAGACATTCTAGACAAGTGTGTGCTTCAAACATTGTGGCAACATTTTGTGTCTGTGTATATGTTGTGGTGATGAATGAGTGTGTGTGTGGGGTGGTGGTGGTGGAGGGGAGGGGTTATTGGTTCTAGTAATGTGTCGACAAACTTTTTCTTTTTCTCTTTTTGTTGAATAAATTCTCATTGGTTGGAATTGATGTAGTTCCGAGGTTCTGTCTACACAAACACGAGTATTTTTAAAAGCGCAGTTTCGATGCGGTTTAGTCGTTCGTCCGCATGCAAACGCAGTATCAGGTCACTGGAACGGAAGATTTTTGCAAGGGTAAAGATTTTCAGTAGCCGTTGGAGTTTTTGGCTTCTGATTAGCCAACATGTCTTTAGGATTATATCGCCACCTGTTGGCTTGGCATGCTGGCTAGTTGGCGCTTCATAGAGCATTTTTGCATTTTATTAGGGACGTACTGTGCATTTTTTTAATCTGTGCTTGTGTGTTTAACATATTTTCTTTTAAACAAAGTAGAAAAACTATTTTGTGGACTCTGTGTTTTTCGCTTCTCCTCCACACAAAAATGGTGCTTTGACTCACAGTTCTGCTCACCGTTTTCGCCTGAATGGAATACATTTTTGGAATTTTGGATAAGACCAGACACACTTTGTACGATTTAAGTGTCCTTTTAGGCAATAGTTCCATTGCATAACTTCTTATCACCAGTTCTCCAGAATCACTGAATCTTTGTATTGGATTTTTTTTTTCCACCATTGAGTTTAACCCTTTCTGCTAACAACTGATCCAAAAGACGCTGTCGTTCATCTGTTGTTTTGGCTGTTTCATGGAAGAAGCGATCTTAAACATGCAAACAGCCTTAAAAATGAAGAAAAAGGAAACGTTTTGTGGCTATTTTTTCAATTTCATCAACCAAGATTGACTTTTTGTATAATAAATAAACACAATTAATTACACAATTAATTACACAAGCCCAGTCATTTTTACTTACTGCTTTTAACACAGATAAAGAAATGATGCAGAAGGGACGTATAAAGACTATAAAGAGGACAACAGCCTTAGGAAAAAAAAAACAAAGGAAATGTGGTAATGAGGCTGAGTGTGTGGGTGTTCTTAGAGGAGTGTGTGCTTTTGTGTGTGTGTGTGTGAGAAAATGAGTTGCAGCAGGAGGCCGGCAGCCTCCCCGGCTGGCGTTACGAGAGGAGGAAACGTCGTGATGAGGGATGTGTGTGTGATGTTTGAACGTGTGTTTGTGTGCTCAAGAAAGATCAAGAAAAAAGAACGGCCAAAAAAACAGGTAGTGAATGGAGAGATGAAGAAAGTGTGGTAAAATGTGTGTGTGTGTGTGTGTCAGATGGGTGTGGATGTGTTTGTTCAAAAGGGACGAGGAGCAAAAAAGAGGAGGGGAATGAAAGGTGTAGAACAGTGGAGTATTGAGGACATTTGATGATGAGATTACGTGCTTGTGTGTGTGTGTGTGTGTGTGTGTGTGTGTTGGCCAAATCACAGAGGCGTGTTTGTGTTCTGATTGTGAAAAAAAAAAGGCCTGAGTGGAGGCGGCTTTTATTTGGACGCCACAACAGATCGCTCTGAAAAGACAAATCTCCTCCAACTAGTTGCTCATGATGTGTAATTGTTAAAGAGAAATAACACAAATGTCCTCATTTGGATAAAAAGCCTTAAAATGTGTGTGTGTGTGTGTGTGTGTGTGTGCGTCCTTTTTTTCAAGCGCAGTTCATATCAGCGTTTGAGCAGAATTTAAATAACTTATTCATCCCCCTTGCCAAGAAGCGATGCTCTCAAGCTGAATAAACAATGATGTGAGCGGCATGGCCTTGGAGCAGTCTGCTGGCACGGCGAGAAGAGGTCACGACCTCTCGAACAGCCTGGTAAAGAGAGAGAGAAAGAGAGAGAAATAGACAGAGTGAGCGAGCGAGAGAGAGAAAGAGAGAACAGGAATCCTGGCTCACTCACGCTCTCATAAAAGAGTTGGACTGTCGCCCGGGTCTCTGGAGATGTCACAGGACTTCTGAATGAGCTCGAAGTTATACAAACAAGAGTCCTGCGCTTCTCTGGAGCAGCCCGTGAGGATACACACACACACACACTCACTCACACACTCACACACACTCACGAACGGGATCGTAGCCACTCGTACTAGAAAGTGAGGACTTACATACAGATGAGTCATAAGGACAACAGAGACGAGCCTGGAACAATAGCATGGATAAAAACAGCTGGAAGAAAACAGCTCAGTGTGTATCGCAGATGAAACTAAACACACATTAAACACATAATACAGCGGCGGACGTGATTTTGGCAAGTAGGATGTGATTAGAGTCCTTTGCTGATCCTGAATCAAGAATTCAACCAACCAACCATAACCACTGAGGTGTTGGACTACCAACCCGAAGGTTGTAGGTTCATTTCCCAGCTACACCAGGCCACCACTGTTGGGCCCCTGAGCAAAGCCCTTAACCCTTAATTGCTCAGTTGTATAAATGAGATTAATGTAAGTCACTCTGGATTTGGGGCGTCTGCCAAATGCTGTAAATGTAACTGATGTCATTAGTGTGTGTCCACCAAACCCGCCAGTTTTTTTATCGACAAACAAACTGAAAATCGAAAAATTCATTGATTCTGGAATAATTGACTGATACTGATGATTCCTGGATTAACATTAAATCACAACAAGAAATTAGACTATAAACGATATTAAAATAATTGATGATAATCAGGAAACAACATTAGTGAATTTAGACTGAATTAATTCTAATGATCCAAAATAAACTTTAATGAATTGATTCAGTGAATCATAAACAATCACTAACGAACAATTGAATATAAAATATCCTGAAATGGTGAACCTGTAGAACCGCAACAGAGCAACATTCTTGGCTGGCGCTGTGGTTAATGCTTCGGCACCCACATGCGTAGCTGTGGTCCCCCTGGCGACCTGGTTCAAGTCCTTGCTGGTCAAACCTTTTTCTCTACCTCCACCGTTTCATGCCTTTGTCCTGAAAATGCCCCAAAAAATATAAAAAAACCCCCCAAAAAACAACATTTCTACTATAAAACAGAGGCTACCATTATTTCATTAAATTACAACCTTTAAAATTTAACAATCACAAGCCAGAATTTTATGGGATCTAGCGTACCAGCGTAACTGTTCAATTCAGAGACTCAAAGCAGTTTTGTATAAAGGCGTCTTCTAAATGATAAACGCAACACAAATGTAAATGTGGTCTGAAATCTAAAAATACATATTGGGGATTTTGGGCTGCTTTTTGGAACGTTATGAGTTCAAATCCCAGTTAATTTAATTATTTCTGGATAAGGATGTCTCAATAGCTCAGTGGTTATGAGGTCAGACTGCTGTTCAGAACAGTGTAGGTTCCATTTTTAGGACCACTGAGCTGCCATTTTAGGCTCCTAATCAAGGCTTCAAACACCTTAACTACTCAGTTGGATAAAAAATGGAGATTACATTACAGCTCCACCAAGCCACCACTGTTGGGCCCCTGAAGTAGGCCCTCAACCCCCAATTGCTCAGTTGTATAAATGATATAAATGTAAGTCGCTCTGGATAAAAGCGTCTACCAAATGCTGTCAATGTAAATGTCTGATCTCATGAACTGTAATATAATCCCCATTTTTGGTATTTTTTTATCCAACTGAGCAGTTAAGGTGTTTAGGGCCTTGATTAGAAGCCTAAATGGTCCTAAAAATTGAATCTACACAGTTCTGAACAGCAGTCTGACCTCTTAACCACTGAGCTATTGAGACGTCCTCATCCAGAAATAATTAAATGAACTGGGATTTGAACTCATAACCTTCCAAACAGCCGTCTAATCTTCGGGTTGGTAGTCCAACCCCTTAACCATGAGCCACCACTTCCCCCATCTCCCAGACACTGATGTTAGGATTGTGCTGAGGCTCCAGTTCATCCTAAAGGTCATCTATTAAAGTTGAGCTTGAGACAGGACGCTCCAGTTCTTCCACTTCCACCCTGTCTTGTACGGGGTGTGTGTAGTGCGGAAAAAAAAGCAAATAAATGTCGTTTAAAAGCAAGGTTTAATTCCTGATCCCTAGCAGGTGTTTAGGAGGACAAGCCTGGGAGAAAAACCTTATTATGACTAGTCAGACAAAAGCAATGAAGTTCTGACAATGAAGCTTTTGGAGCAAGTGAGTAAACGAGTGAACTGAAAAGCAGACAATACAGTAGAAGCTGTTTCACCAGTTGCTCTGCTCTATTATCCATACACACACCCTGAGCCTGGGACATTAGAGCAGTCTTGGTTCTCCGACACCTTAATCTTCTCCCCTCCTTCAGTGTTTTCATGGTGTGATCGAGCAGAACAGCTCCTCTGACGTGCCGCAGCTCCAGGCCTCTCCTCTCCTCTCCTCTCCTCTTCTCTTCTCTTCTCCTCTCTTCTTTCATTCCCTGGATTTAGTAGGAGCAGATCAGGTTTCTGTCCAACCAGGCGAGAAAAGCCTCTCAGGTTCCTCACACACAATCAGCCACTGGTCCGAAGTCGGAGCAGGTTAATTGCAGGATATAAGATTGAGTCCTGTAATCAGTTTAACACTAAGTGGAACAGGTGGAGGACAAAATGGGGAGTTCTCTTTTTTCACCATAGGATTTTTTTTGGGGGGTTTTGTTGCGAAAACAATCCCAGCCATGAAAAAGAGAAGAAAGCACGTCTGTACATTTGGTCTGTAAAAGCAAGACTTTCTGTCAGTCTGACTTTTTTTTAGACGTTTGCTTCATTTGTAGAAGATTTTTTTTGGAAAGAAAAAAAAAACCCTCTGTGTAAAAAATAACAATAACAATAACACAAAAAAAAATAAAAATTCACAGCGAATTATCAATTTAACATAAAAAAACCCACAATAATTTAAACAAAACCTGCACTGCAAAGAAAAATTCCAAACCTAAACAGAAAAAAAAAATACACCAATAAGATAAAGCCCCAGCAGAAAGGAACCTTGTCCCCCAGGTGCAGCATCTGGGGGTGCCAAATTGATGTTACATAATTACGAATAAATTTCAGAATGAAATGTTTTCCCCAATTATATATTCAAGGTACCAATGTTGCCTTAATTATTTTACCTATTTTATTCTCTTCATTCCCTAAAAATGGGCCACGCAATGCAGGTTTTATGTTCTAAAAATAGAAAAAATTTCCAGGAAACCATGACGGACCCACTTATGCCTTACACCTTGTTACAAGGGGGCCAGAAGGGGGCGTTGAAGACTGACTTTGTCCCCCGGTGCTAGAAACCCCTAGCTATGACTCTGATCACACATATTTATGTTTAGATTAAGATTTCAGTTGACGTAATAATTTTATAATAATGATGAGTGTTTATGTCCAGACAGTGTCTGATCCTCTGTATGTCTTCATTTTTTCTTGGTGGTTCTATTGTCTTGGTGTCTTTTCCCTTCCTCTCCTGACATCTTTTGCTGTGTTCTTCCTTCTGCTTGTGCTTCTCCAGGTTTGTTCTATTACTTCCTGGCTCGGTTTCATTCTTTGTCAGTGTCCCTATCTCTCTTTCTGTGTGTGTGTGTGTGTGTGTGTGTGTGTGTGATGCAGACTGCAGAGGGGCTGAACCAAGTCTGACCAGACACTCCAGGAATGTGTCCGAGAAGCAGCATGCCAAAGATAACGCCTCAGTCTTGCGCTCTCTCGCTTTCTGTCTCTCTCGCTTACTTTATTCTAATTGTATGAAAATGCTTTACTTTTGATCAAGTCTGTCAGTTTGTCCATTGTGTTACGTCCAGTGTCCCACGGTATAAACTTCCCACAGACATCCAAGTGATCTGAGTTCTCTTTCATGAGTTTTGATTGGATGACCTGAAGCTCAGAAAGCTACAGTACCAAATGGAGTAACATGTACAGTAACTGTAATAGATTTGCAGGACAAATGATAAATGAGGTCATCATCCTTTCCTCTTCCTCTCCCTCTCTTTCTCTCTCTCTCTCTCACACACACACACACACACACACACACAGAAAAAACACGTCTGATTTAAATTTGCACTCATTTCATTCATTTATTTAGCTGCCATCACAAAGGTCAGCCATGTTTGGGTCAAGATCACAATTTTGATCTCTCTCTCTCTCTCTCTCTCTCTCTCTCTCTCTCTCACACACACACACACACACACACACATACATATAAATGTATGCATATTTTTGTTACTGTTTAGACTGGACACAACTAGAGTGTCCAGAGTGCTAGATCATGTGATATTCCACCAATTGTTATAAGTATTTGTGTCTGTTGTGTTAAAATACAAAACTCTACTTTGGATTTTTGCTGTATTTCCAGTCATCAGCCTTATTTTTCCGACTGAACAATACTTCAGGAGACATAATAGTCTTGTTTAATGAGATTTGTAACTCCTGTCTTTGCTCAATTAGTAAAAAAAGGGGTTCTTTATTCAGCAGCCCTAGTTTTCCCAAAGCAGTCACACTCCCCGTCATCCCGAATCAGGACGATGGATGCAGGACATACACAAAGCCCCTCCTCCTTCTCCTCCTCAACCCCCTCGTCCTGTGTCCAAAAACCCTTTCCACACTGCTGTCCCTCTTCCTTTTGATTATGATTGACGGACCCTTTGTCCTTTTGTCCGAAGCTGTCGCCGCTGATGAAGACGCATAGACAGGCTACAGATCCGCTTGTTGCGTTGCAGATTCCTTTACTGCGCACAGAGAATTTTAAGTGCGTTACAGTAAAAACGTGTTAAACGTAAATTCAACTTAACATTGCGGAGATTTTCATTGGTACTCGTTGTGTTTTTCTTGCCTGCTTCTTCTTGTTGTATGTGCACCCCTGAAGGTTGAGGAAAAGGCAGCTGGTGCTCTGAGTTTGCCTTTGGACCTCGTCATTAACGTAGGGATGAGAACCGGGTCACATTCTCTCACTCTACACAAAGACAGGGGTGAGAGAGGGGGCTGGGCAAAGGGCCTGGATGGGGACTAGGCCGTGACCTCTTTATATCCATCAACACTGGCCGGGTGCAGGCTGTCCGAATGCAGACACTTTTAACTCTTAATAATTCAGTCTTTTTCACTGCTTTTTCTTTAACTTCTCTGTCCCTTTCAAAGAATTTCCAACCATCTCATTTTACATTATCTGTATTAATCATAAAAAAGGAATGTAGGGTTCAGGGAATAAAGGGATTCGGGAATAAGGAGGAGTGCAGGATTTAGGGAATAAGGAGTTTGGGTAATAAGAAGGAATGTAGAGTTTAGGGAATAGAGGGTTAATAAAATTTAGGATTAAGGGTTGGTGGAATAAAGGGGTGAGTGAATAAGAAGGAATGTGGGGTTTATGGAATAAAGGGATTAGCGAATAAAAAGGAATGTGGGATTTAGGGAATAGAGGGATTAGGGAATAAGAAGGAATGTGGGGTTTATGGAATAGAGGGATTAGGGAATAGGAAGGAATGTGGGGTTTATGGAATAGAGGGTTTAGGGAATAAGAAGGAATGTGGGGTTTATGGAATAGAGGGAGGGAATAAGGATAGGAAGGATAGGAAGGAATGTGGGGTTTAGGGAATAGAGGGATTAGGGGAATAGGAAGGAATGTGGGGTTAGGGAATGGGATAGAGGGAAGGGAATAGAGGGATTAGGGAATAGGAAGGAATGTGGGGTTTTAGGGGAATAGAGGGATTAGGGAATAGGAAGGAATGTGGGGTTTAGGGAATAGAGGGATTAGGGAATAGGAAGGAATGTGGGGTTTAGGGAATAGAGGGATTAGGGAATAGGAAGGAATGTGGGCTTTAGGGAATAGAGGGATTAGGGAATAGGAAGGAATGTGGGCTTTAGGGAATAGAGGGATTAGGGAATAGGAAAGAATGTGGGCTTTAGGGAATAGGAAGGGATGTGGGCTTTAGGGAATAGAGGGATTTAGGGAATAGGAAGGAATGGGGCTTGTGGGATTTTAGGAATAGGGGGAGGGATTAGGGAATAGGAAGGAATGTGGGCTTTAGGGAATAGAGGGCTAACATATTTAAAAAAGGCCTGAAAAAACAATTATAATCGTAATAGTAATAATAGTTTAATAATGGTATTGAAAATGTCAGTGTCTACGAAAATGTATGATTATTTATAAATAAAAAATTAAACAATCTTTATAACAATAAAACGACACAGACATTTAACTGGTTAATTCATCTACAACAGATAAATCTGTCACAGTGTGCCATAATCACCTTGGCTTTACATGCTAACAAGAGCAGGGTTAAGATTCTGCTAGTTAACAGCTAGCAACGATTTTTTATTGTAGGATATTCAAATAATTATCCTCATATACTGCGAGAGGAGAATCTGTCAGTGTAGCATAATAGCCAACTATTTCTCCATCTGAATTATTACAGCATCACTCACTAATATATAAACACAAAATGCAGATTTGTCTTTGTAGTCTAACTGGCTAGTTAACAGCTAGCAAATTAGAGATACTGGTGATTTGTGTTTCTTTTGGTTTCTTTCTTTCGTTCTTTCTTTCTTTCTTACGCTCAAATTTATGTAACAGAGACAAACATGTCAAAATGTACTGTAATGACTAGCTAACTGTCCAGTTGAGTATAGATAAATTATATTAATGTTAAGTGCAGTTATTTATTTATATATTTAGATACTATTTATATAATTGGTCAGATTTGCAAGTAAGTGACAGGATAAAATTACACATTCGCACTGGAATTAAAGGAATTTGTCTTAATCGTGATCACAACATCGCAGAATCCCAGACGGACATTCTTATTTAAAGGATATAAGTGTTCATTTTGTATTTATTCTGGGATATTATTATTTTTTAGCTGTAATATTTATAATATAATTTTAATATAATTTGATTCAATTCAATTCAATTTGTTAAGCACTTTTTACAATGATCATTATCACAAAGCAGCTGTAAACAATCAAAGAAATTGTGAAATGTGAATAAAACAGAAAACAGTTTGTCCCTGATTGTCTCTCATGGCCAAGCCGAGGGCGACGGTGGCAAAGGAAAAACTCCCTGAGACGGTAATAGGAAGAAACCCTGAGAGGAACCAGACTCAACAGAGAACCCATCCTCATATGAATAAAAAACAGGTAGCGGGAATTATGCAGTCACAATGTTATGCAGCCACTAAGCTACCACCGTTGGGCCCCTGAGCAAGGCCCTTAACCCCCAATTGCTCAGTTGTATAAATGAGATATATGTAAGTCACTCTGGATAAGAACACCTGTCCCATGCTGTAAATGTAAATGTGTGTGTGTGCAAGCAACTGAAGTTATAAGTCCTCAGAAAACAGCTGGAGCGTCTTCATGGCATTATTTAAAAAAAAGTCTTAGTTCCAATTAAGCAGAACAAATAATTAAATACCATGTCTAATAATGTGACTTACACTAATTAGTGGTTATACGATTTATAATGGAAATTTGACATGGTGTGTTTGTGCCAAAACTGTTGTCTGGCCATAAAGTCGTAGGTAAAAATAATAATTCTTTTAAAAATTCAGTTTTAGACTTGTTGTTTGTTGGTTCTAAAAGAAATCTGATTGACGTTAATTTTCTATTTTTAGCTGATTTAACAGATCTCATGTTCTTCATGGTCGTGTGCACATTTTCAGAGGCACAGCTTTGTTTCTCCTTCGAGCCCACAACAGAGGGCAATTTAAGATGGTCTGTGTATGTTCTGAGACCCGACACACACCAGAACACACTGCTCTGAGACCTGCTCAATGCTCCCAGGACTCCAGTCCCGTCCTTACACTTAAAGTCCCTTAAAAAGCGCTCAGCTTTCTGTCACCGTGTGCAGTTTAGTGATGTGGAGGAATCCGGCGTGGATCTCAGTTCTCCGAACACTTTAAGGACTCAGGAATGTTTCTCATGTGGGAATTTAAAATTCCTTTACACAGCAAATCTCAAGATGTTCCTGTGTGTGTGTGTGTGTGTGTGTTTTCTTGCAGAGAATGCTGCCCTCTGCTGTTAAACATACAATACTACACACAAACTGTCTATCTATATATTCATCCATCCGTCTATCTATCTATCTCTCTGTCTATCTAACCTACTGTCTGTCTATCTGTCCCCGTCCGTCCGTCCGTCCGTCCATCTGTCTGTCTATTACACAGACTTTATCTAGTTTGTATGAGGACTCTAGTGGAAATGTTCATTATACACACTTACACCGGCTCTATTATTCCTGTCACTTCTCTTCATCCTTCACTCACTCAACCCGTAGAATTGGATTACATGTTATTTTAATCATATTTAGTTTACAATATACAAAAGCTCTACATATCCACATTTTTCATATAAAAATATATCATTTCCAAATTAGACTGCAGATAAAAACATAATTGACGGAATTGATCCAATCAGTAAAATATATATAACAAATGAATAAAACAGCCGTCACTGAAATCATTAGTGATCCTGTTTAAACGTCTACAGTAAAAGCTGTACTGCCGATTCGCTTGAACGGCTTTTTCCACTTCGGCGTCCGCTATAGTTCAGTTTTATTTAGAATGAATAAACACATGTTGGAGTCGTAAAAGGATCGAAACAGAGAAACAGAAACAGAAAGTCACCAAACTCCACACAACTGTATAAAGGCATCCAAATGTGTTCATCTCTGTTGTTTAGTCGGGTGATACTGTGCGTCTGCGCAGACAGCTGCAGGTCAGACATTTCAGGATGTTCATGGTGATGTGCATTAGGGAGCCGAAGTTAAACAGCAGGTGGTAGAAGGTGTGTACGGACAGGCCGCCCGTTTCGTCGGCATACTTCATGGCTACGATGGGGGTGTAAAGTCTGTTGGTCAGGTTCCTGAAGCGAGGGCTGCTCGACTCTATCACCTTTTTAGTGCACTGCGGGGAGAGAAAAACAAAATAAAACTAGTGTTAAATAAATGCTATTATTCTAACTGAGATGTATAAGCGCCTGGAGGGCATTGATTTTTTTTTCTATTACAGTGAATCCCCTAAAGGTGAAATTTTCTTTGAAATTGCTATTTGCACTTCTGTTTAGACACTAACTACATTTCAGTTACAATGATAATAACATCTAATCTAAAAAGAAAAGTATGCAAAAGGGCAAATCATCTCATTTGTCTTTTAAAGATGCCTATAAGGCACTTCATTTTGTCTCTTAAGCTAAATGTTAAATATGAAAACTTTATTATAGTTTCTTCAACAGAGGGCTACCCTATGGGTCATTTTATTATGTTTTCTACTATAAAAGTGCAACCGGAAACACTTTATCATAGTTTCGTTTACACGTTGTACCCTAGAGGGCGCTTTATTTTATTTTCTACAATATATCGAGGTACCTTAAAGGCAGTTTATCATAGATTTTTTAAAAGAAGAGAACCTTATTAATGTCAATGTCTTTATTTGTCACATAGACTCTACTATTAGGAACCTGGGGTCTGAGTCAGCTTTGATAAAGAGCTGGAAGGGTTAAGGGTCTTGCTCAAGGACCCAACAGTGACAGACTAGCCGCAGTGGGGCTTAAAACTTCAATTCAATTCAGTTTTATTTGTTTGGCGCTTTTTACAATGGTGATTGTCACAAAGCAGCTTTACACAATTGAAGAAATTATGAGACAGAATGAAACAGAAATCAGTTTGTCCCTGATGAGCAAGCCGGGGCAACGGTGGCAAGGAAAAACTCCCTGAGATGAGACGATAGGAAGAAACCTTGAGAGGAACCAGACTCAACAGGGAACCCATCCTCATTTGGGTGAAAAACAGGTAGCAGGGATTAATCAGAAATCAGAAATTTGTAGCAGTGAACAGTAAAAAACAGTTCTTCCAATCAACAACCTAGTGCCTTAAACATTTGAGCCACCACTGGGCTCGACATTATGTTTTTATAATAGTTTTTGACATAAAAAGGCGCCCTAAAGGGCACTTCACCATGGGAGCACCCCCTAAATAGGCACCCTGAAGGGAATTCTGTTTCCTGGCATATAAAAACACCTTAGAGACACTTCGTCATAGATTATTTGACATAAGGGCACCCCAGAAAACATGTTTTCAGGCAGCTAAAGCTCCTCAGAGACATTTTATCATAGTTTCCAAAATATAAGGGGAATATTTCTGTCATATATGGGGCAAAAGTCCCCTAATAATATTAAATAGCCTTTTAAAGAATTGGAACTGGGAATTCTATCTTAGCATCTTAAATAGAAATCAAATGTAATTCCACAGTGAACTAGAAAATTTCTCCTCTGCAGTCTCATCGTACTTTTGCTATGTCCTCCGGCGTCTGTCCCATCGCCTCGAAGATATCAATGGAAGACGGCATGTACACGTCCTTAAAGTATCTCACTGTGTCTGCATCTGCTCCCGGAAACTCCATCTTGGCCACTTCTTCCATCATCTTCGCCTCAAACTCGGTGTGTACGGGCCCCGGTTCGATCAGAGACAACCTGTGGGCGGGAGGACAGGAGACAGTGGGGTTCTCACTTTATCACTTAATCTAAAGTATGTAGTTCTTATGTCACAATGTGAAGAGCCAGTATACAGACTTGACATTAAACTTGAGCAGCTGGACTGCCAAGCTTTCACAGAAACCCTCGATGGCAAACTTGGAAGCCGTGTAGACGTCATTAAACACTACGCCTGCGCAGACGGACACAAACATACGTTCTGAGGTAGTTTAAGACTTCATTAGTGGAAGTTTATAAAGTCTGTAACGATGTGTTGATACTAGAAATTGCACTGATTTGATGTCTGCGGACTGAAATCAGCTACAAGTGGTGGATTAAATATAAAAAAAATAATATATAAATATATAATATGTAAATATATAAATTATATATAAATTTACATACGGTATGAAGGGATTTAATTGTATTTTTATTTTAATTATAATGCAATTATATAGTAAAACTTTTAATTACATTTATACTTTATGCTTAATTCAAGTGCATTTATTAGTTTTGTAAAAAAAAAAACTGATGTCATGTTTTAGGTGTGTATTTTTTGGTTCTTAAAATTTTTTTGTATTTTTTTTAAGAAAAAAGATTATTTAAGCATTCAGCATAAGTACTGAAAAAGAAATACTGGTATTGTGTAATCTCCATTTGGTGTCTTGAACATGAAGGGTACCCTAAAGGGCACTAAATTATGTTTTCTACCATATGAGGGCACCCAAAAGACATCTTATTACAGTTTTTTCAACCTATTCTACCCTAGAGGGCGCTTTATTGTGTTTCCTGGCATATAGGGACACCTTAAAGACACTTCATTATAGATAATTTAACATGAGGGCACTCTAGAAGGCACTTCATTATGTTCTCAGACATATAAGGGCTCCTATTATAATTTTCAAAATATAGGCAGATATTTCTGGCGTATAGGGGCAGAATTCCCTTTCTGGTATTTTTTGGATATATTTTGTGGTATATATCGGCGCCTAAAGGGCACTTCATAATGTTTTCTGGTACATATGAGCACCCTAGAGACACGTAGTCATGGTCACACATCTGGTCACACGAAAGAGGCTTTTATTATGTTTTATTTTAATGTAGGACACTTTAATGATTAATTAAAGTGCATTTATAATTTTAGTTGTATAATTTTCAGTCCTTAAAATATTTTGGTATTTTTTAAGAAAGAAAAAATTAAAAGAATTCAGTATTAAGTACTAAAAAAGAACTTGTCGTTCTGTGTTATCTTTATTTGAAAGGTTCTGATCTAATGAACTTTGCCCACGTTACCCTGCATGCCCATGACGCTGCTCATGACGATGATGTGCCCCGCTCGACGTCTCTTCATATCTGGCATGATCTCTTTAATCATGCGCACAGTGCCGAAAAAATTGGTCTCGAACACCGTCTTCATCTGTTCCAGGCTGATGCTCTCCACAGGGCCGAGCAGCCCCACGCCTGCGTTGTTTACTGCAAAGAGAAACGGAGAGGACAGACGGCATAAACGAAACTGAGTCCTTACAGTGTCTGCTGTAAAGTTAATGTGTAAAAGAGAGCAGGTTTATTATAGCTGTTGGCGGGGGTATACGGGTGAGGCTTACTGAGGATGTCGATGTGTCGGTCTTTAACCGTGTTGATGCACCGCCTCACTGAGTCATCGCTGCACACGTCCAGAGCCTGCAGAGTCAGAGTGCTTCCAAATGCATCTCCTGCAGCCTGCACCAGCTTATCCTTCTTCTTCAGGTCCCGCATGGTGGCGATCACTGAAAGTCAGAGATGGATAGAGAGAAAGAGAGCAGGAGAGAGAGAGAGAGAGAGAGAGAGAGAGAGAGAGAGAGAGAAAGAACTGAATATCCAAAGAAAATTTGGCCTTGAATTTAGCAACACAACCTCAAACATTATGTAAATAGTAACATGGGGAAAGTTCCTTGTATGCACATTCGTTGTATGAACAAATAAATACCTTTAATTTATAAAAAAAATGTTATAAATAAAAATTCACACCATCTTCTCTGGCTATAGCAGGAAAAGTAGTCATTTAGCAATAAAGATTATGTAACGTATATTAACGTTAAGTAGTTACTCTACGTTAATTGTAGCTTCACTACACTGAAGCTAACCGCCCTGAGAAATGTAGCATGCTTAGCTACAGCTACATGACAAAAGCAGCTTATTACATCTAAGATAATTTTTTAAATGTCATTTTTAATATCTAACTTTAAACTCCGGCACGATCCCAGATTTTGTTATTATGATGCGAAACATTTTAAATACCCACTGATTTTGGTCAAAAGTAAAACAGGAAAAGTATTATTAGCGGTTAATGAACTTATTTTAACAGGAAATGTTTCTGGATATTTATCTGGATGCTGGGGATAAATAGCAATATTGCTAACTGTTATTCATATTAAATTACTGTGTTACGGCACTACTGGAGCCACAAAAAAGCTTCGCTACTGAAAAGCTATTTAATTTATAAAACAACGATGCTACCACCACCATGCTACTGGAAAATTCTAAAATTCTTAATTAAATGTTTATACGTCCTATATATAATTATTACAACATATAGTGAAAGGTTTTTTTTTTCTTGCATATCTTATCTTAAAAGGTTGGGGGTCAGAGCGCAGGGTCAGCTATAATACAGCGCCCCTGGAGTGGGAGGGGTTCCGGGTTTTTCAGGGGCCCAACGGTGGTGGTGGGTCTTAAACCCAGGTCTTCTTGGTCTTCCAATTAACAACTCAGCACCTTAACCATTTGAGCCACCATATTAATTAGATAACAGTTTATTGGATTAACAACAACAACAATGTTAACATTGCTATTTTAGATAAGTTACTAGAGTTGCTTTTGCTTTTCATATACAGAGGTACATCTACGTACGAGTGTTCCAACTAGCGAGTTTTTGGAGATACGAACTGAGAATTCGGGTTTCGAGCTTCAGTCACCCAACCGCTAGTTAGCATAGCGAACGCCACAGTGAACGCCGTAACATCCGGCCAGCATCCCGTGTGTCACTCGATAGCTAGTCAGACATGCGCGTTAGCAAGTGGAGTCGTCTGATCTCCAAGGTAAATGCTGTACATTATACTTAATAAAACCAGTTTATTCCAGTACATCCTATTCTAGTGTTTTTATACAATATTCGTTATTTATAAGTTTATTTTTCTTAATTAAAAACATGTAACAAAAAAAAATTGCTGTTTTTTAGGGACCTGAAACGAATGAATTGCATTTTAAATCATTTCAGTGGAAAAACTGATTTGACACAGGAGTAATTTGAGTTACGAACTCTTACACAGAACGATTAAACTCGTTGTGGAACGAACTTAAACTCGTAAGTCAAGGCACCGCTGTAAATCTGACACCAAAAAAAATATTTAATACTTAAGTGCTTTTTAGTCCACAATTTTACTGTTTTTAATTTAATTAATTTTTTTGAGAGGATACTGACAAAATTTAATAAAGCTACAATATTACCAAGAAATTTTCTTCTACATTAGCTTGTCACGAGTCATAGGGTTGAGTTCAGATGCATGACATGACATGACATGACATAGACACAGACCGTGAATATTCTATAAATACCCTAACCTAAAGGGGGGAAATCAGCTAAACAAGACACACCTGAATACAATGAGGAACAAATGACCAAAATAATCCAATGAAGACCAGACACATGGACAGTGGAATCACATGACAAGACATAAACACAACAACATTAAGCACATGGACTAGATCATAAACACAAAGTCTCTCCGTTGCCCTCTGGTGGCCCGGCAAAGCAACACACCCGGGAGGCCTGAGCGAATCCTGACATCGCTATTCTGAATTATTAGCTATAATTAATATATTTAAAATGATGTGTTTGTAGTAAAATCAGTGCTTCTATTATTGCAAAAACATGTGTATGGTTTTAAGGATAACTTGACTGTACACTCCTCTGCTCCAGATTATCATCATGTGTTCTATTAATAATTCGGTCCTCGTCATAAACCCCAGTCTCTGGTTAAGTAGTTCTCAGTGCACATGGAAATCAAATCTGAATCCATTCATTCGACGTTCCTCAAAGCTCCGTGTTTATGCAGTAATCTTTTCTCAGTAGGTCCTTTGTATCTGTTTCTTTCTTTCTTTTTCCATCACACTTACACACATACACACTTTAAAGCACACTGGTGCTAATTAGATTAAGGCTGAAAACCACAGAGTTGAGCCGAGCGGATAAGCACTGAGCTGATCCCCTTCTGCACTTTGAACCTTTAAACATTAACCTAAATCTCACTGCCTTCTGTATAACAACACACTTATTTGTCAGACAGGTCATCAGGGTTAACTGAAATATTACACAATAAGTGTGTGATTCATAATAAATTATTAATATATAATTACTCGGTAATTGTAGGTAAATATTATATCTAATCGCGTATTCACATTTTTAGGTAAATGAGGCAATGTATAGTTTATGGCTTTGGGTCTAACTGAGTCTATAGCTATAAACTATAATTATATACTGAATGTACTCATATTTATAGAAAATAACTGGGGTCAGAAATGGCCAGACATGGTCAATAATAATAATCTACACACACCACATGGTACATCACATGATGCTGTAAAACAAGGGAATGAACATTTAATAGGATCTCTTTGTACAGTTTCGGTGGTCGGAAATAATGATATTTATTATAGAAAATATTTATCTGAAGGTGACATGGTGTTGCATCACTGTTTTAAGGTCTGACTCACGTGCCAGTTTCTTTTAAGTTCTTCCAAATGTCCAAAACCTGTCTGTGGATTCATTTATCTTTATTTATGTAGCATTTTAACAATGTGTTTTTGATTGATTGATTTATTTTCCCCCAAATTGTCGTAAATAACGAATATTGTATAAAAACAATCCAATAGGATGTACTGGAATAAACTGGTTTTATTAAGTATAATGTACAGCGTTTACCTTGGGGATCAGACGACTCCACTTGCTAATGCGCATGTCTGACTAGCTATCGAGTAAGACGCGGGATGCTGGGCGGATGTTACGGCATTTATACTGGCGTTCGCTACGCTAACTAGCAGTTGCGTGTCTAAAGCCCGAATTTTAGCTCACAACTCAAAGCAAAAAATCAACCAAGAGACGACTCGTATCTCAAAAAACATTAGTTTACTCTTTTTTATGTTAACGTTATGTTGTGGTTCTTGTTAATGCCCTTTGTTAACTTCCTGTCTTGTCATGTGATGATTGTTTCCCATGTGTCCCAGTCATGTGATTCCTATGTCCATGCGTCATATTTCAATTGGTTTTCAGTTCTGTGTTGTCATTAGCTTGTTTTAGTCCTTGTTTAATATTTATACTCCTTGTGTTTAATTTTAGATTGTGAATGTTCCCTGTACTGATTTGGTGAGTCATATTTGTTAAATTCAATAATAATAAGTTAAATTCAGTCAAGTCGAGTCAAGTTGGATTCGTTTTTGTCAAATCAAGTTCGGCTGGTCGAGTTGAGTCTAGTTTGTGTTTGTTGTTTTGTTACCGTATTCTTTAAAAACAAAAAACGACCTTTGGGTTCTACACAGCTTACCTCAGTGGAGTCAGTAGAGAACTTGAAAATTGGACTTAAATTTACCGCAGTTTTGTAAATTGCACATTATTACCCAGAATGCATTGTTTTCTACTGCTAATTTCTGTTTAATTGAATTCGTCATGTTACTGTTAGAATTTGGTTGTTTTTGTACAGCAATTTTTTAAACATTTGTTGCCAAAGGTGGAAAATGTGTTAAAAACGCCTTGCTGCGTTAGTCGCTGTTGACCGTCTATGTCACTTGCCCACCGTGTCACAGCTCCACCTACTGTCGTTCAGATTTTTTTAAAGTATCTGTTTTTTTACAAAATATTTATCTGAAAGGCAGACAGCTTAGTTTTGTGGTTACGCACTGTTGCCTCACAGTAAGAAGGTCCCGGGTTCGATTCCCCTGCATGGGTCTTCCTGTGTGGAGTTTGCATGTTCTCCCCGTGCTTGTGTGGGTTTACTCCGGGTTCTCCGGTTTCCTCCCACCGTCCAAAAACATTTATGTTAGATTGATTGGTGATTCTAAATTGCCCATAGGAGTAAGTGTGTTTGTGTGTGTGTGGCCCTGTGATGGACTGGCGACCTGTCCAGGGTGTCCCCCTCCTGCCTTTTGCCCTTTCAGAGATGGCTGGGATAGACTCCAGCAGATCCCTGTGACCCCGAATTAGAAAAAAAGCGGGTATAAAAGAATGAATGAATGAATGAATTGATATTTCACTTAGTAAGATATCTTTTAGCTGCTGGTTGCTACTAACATTTTACTCAGGTAGTCCTGGGATTTTGGCTGACATCCTTCACCGCAGAATCTTTTGTAGCTTTTCTTTCCTTTGCCGTGTTTACTGCCGGCTGGATTTAGCCGGTGTCCCGTCATTAATTAGATGCTTAAACAGTTTTTTGTCTCTTTCAAGCTGCCGTATTCATCCTGCTTTACTTTCTGCATCCATGCAACAACAACAGTGTGAGTGTAGTGTGAGTTACGTCCTCTTTAAACCAACTGTGACTCAATCAGGATCAAGTTCATCATGAAAAAGACGTGAGAGTGAATAAAAGCTGATGTGAACAAACCCACGCATGGCTTTAACGTGCCGCACTGAACAAGCCGGTCATTATCCTGTGCTGTTCCCGTGAAATAAGACTTAAGACGGATTAGATGTTGCTGAATGAGGTCTTGCAGGGATGTTGGTTTGTTTTTGTTCGGTTTAATTCCCTTCAGCCTGCTCAGAACATCTCGCTCTACGATTACAGTGCGCGGTTGGTTAATCGGCTTTCGTCGTATTTATTTAATTTACATTTACGTCTTCTTCTTTTTCTCCGTTCTGCTGTTCCCTTTTAGGGGTCTGCACAGCGAATCATCTGTCCACCTACCCCTATTCTCTACATCCTCTTCACTCACACACACTAACTTCATGTCCTCATTTATCGCATCCACATACCTCCTCTTTGGTCTTCCTCGTTACCTTCTGCCTGGTAGCTTCATTTCTAACATCCTCCTACCGATATATTCACTATCCCTCCTCGGTACATGTCCAAACCACCTCAATCTGGCTTCCCTGACTTTCTCCCCAAAATATCTAACTTAAGCCGTCCCCCTAATGAACTCGTTCCTAAACCTGTCCAACCTCGTCACTCCCAAAGAAAACCTCAACATCTTCCAGCTCTGCCACCTGTCTCTTCCTCAGTGCCACTGTCTCTAAACCATACATCATAGCTGTCTCACCACTGTCTCTAAACCATACATCATAGCTGTCTCACCACTGTCTCTAAACCATACATCATAGCTGGTCTCACCACTGTCTCTAAACCATACATCATAGCTGTCCCACCACTGTCTCTCAACACCCTACATCATAGCTGTCTCACCACTGTCTCTAAACCATACATCATAGCTGTCTCACCACTGTCTCTAAAACCATACATCATAGCTGTCTCACCACTGTCTCTAAACCATACATCATACAGCTGGTCCCACCACTGTCTCTAAACCATACATCATAGCTGGTCTCACCACTGTCTCTAAAAACCATACATCATAGCTGGCTCTCACCACTGTCCTCACCACTACCAGTCTCTAAACCATACATCATAGCTCTGTCCCACCACTGTCTCTAAACCATATACATCATAGCTGGTCCACCACTGTCTCTAAACCATACATCATAGCTGGTCTCACCACTGTCTCTAAACATAATCATTAGCTGTGCCCACCACTGTGTCTCTAAACCATACATCATAGCTGGTCTCACCACTGTCTCTAAACCATACATCATAGCTGGTCTCACCACTGTCTCTAAACCATACATCATAGCTGGTCTCACCACTGTCTCTAAACCGTACATCATAGCTGTCTCACTGCTGCACAGTAAGACCTGCAATAGAACAATTTGGAGAATATCTTAGTATTTTGACCTGTCGTGCTGTTGCTCTTTTGCACCTCAGTTTATTTTAACAGTTGGACACCAGAGAGTCACATGTACAGCAAACGGTAATGTCCCGGCCTGTGATGTCCCATACCATCGACCTCGGATTCATAGTGCACAGAATATGATTACATCTATGAGTCAAAATAAAAAGTGAATCCAGGTGGGCAGTTTTTTGGCGTTGGGATGGGGAAGAATTAAACTCTGTAAAATTGGAAGATTTAGCAGGCCAATCAGGACATTTCTGGGCCCTTAAGGAAGGCCCTTAACCCCAACTGCTCAGAGATAAATCTAAGTTGCTCTGGATAGGGGGGCTGCCAAAAATGTAAATGTAAACAATCAGTACTGTTTTTTTTTTTTTGTTGTTTTTTTTGGCCTTTTGGCGATTGAACCGTTGCTTTATAGTTCCCCTAGTGGACAACCCTAGTATTACAGCCTTTATCTGTACACCCGATTATAAATAGCTGAATTATTTGAATGATTATTTTGATGATTAAATTGAATAAACACACATCTTGGTTTATTTATTGTATTACATTTGCATTTGGCAGATCTTTTATCTAAAGTGACTCTGTATACAGAGTTAAGGGCCTCGCTTAGGGGCCCAGCAGTGGTAAGACATATATTACAGTTGACTTGTAAATTTTACCTGGCAGGAATGTTACATTATCACCGTCAGTTATTTACAGTCCTGCATTAACAGCAGGTTCATATTTTAAGTTAAAAAAAGATCCCACCAGTCGCCTGTTTTCCTGCAGAAGATTGCAGAGTTCACTCTTTCTCCTGTCCAGGTCTCCAACTTTGTTCTCTTCCCCACACGCACACACACGCACACACGGGTGCATTAGACACGCCATTGAAGTCCACCACCGACTGCCATAAAGAGCGCTTTGTGCAGGAGAAGTGGCTTGTTAAAGAACCGCCAGTGTCTCCATGAACTTCACCGCATCGTCGTCCCCTAGAAACCGACCTTTCACATGCTAATAACCGCAACACCGATCCGCAAATTCACTCGGTGCAAAGATCATGCAAGAAAACCTGCGCCAGGTTTTGCCTCATGTCGACCTTTGGCGTTAAGCTCGTGCCCAAGTGAAATTCCCAAATATTTCCATTTAGTTACAAATGCAGGAAGTTTATGTACAAGTTTGTGTTTTTTTCTTTAATTAAAAGTGAATGAAATGATAAATTATGTTCTAAAAGTTTAATGAATTAAATTGTCGCATTCTGTTGCAAATAGAATAAAAGTTTACCATAGTATCGCTTCTGCTCGTCTTTGGCCAATAGGACGGCGATCCGCAGCCCGATCCCGGAAGAACAGCCGGTAATAAGGACCACTCTCTGGCTCGCGCTCGCCATGACCACTTTGCGCGCTTCTGACACTCCGCTCCGGTTTTTCCTTTGATCTTTTTTTCTGCCTCTCTCTCGGTCTCTCGGCTGTCTTGCATGCGCACACATAAATGCACACACCCACACACACACACACACACACACCAAGCTTCGTCACCGTAAGCTCTAAGCGGATCACAACATAAGGGGCCCGCGGGAGCGCGCGACATGGTCACATGGCCGAGGAAATGCGCGACCCATGATAAACGCGCACTCTCACCAGTGCACTGAGGTCACGTTGTAGGTTTAGAGTTACTGATTGTGTACTGCATTCTCAGCACATCAGAGACACTGGCATTGAAAAGTGTGTGTGTGTGGGTTGTGCTGGTGTGTGTGGGTCTTTTTCTTGTTTTTTTTTTTTTTGGCCCATTGATTTGTTTTGTAGTAAAACCATGGGATCATTTTGGTAAGAGTTTTCTGTCAGCATGACCTGCTGTTGGTAATGATGTCGGGATGTGCGAGTGAAGGCGGTGCTTTAGGTTCTGGAGAGTCGTATGGTTCTATATCGTTCTCCATCAAAAGTTCTACACTTCACTTAATCGAAAGAAAGATCCTCCAGCACGCAACGGGGTGTGACGTAGCGTCCCATTCTCTATAGTGCACTGCAACATTTACAGCACTTTTGGGCCTCATGAAATAATATGAGGTTGGGACCCTTACCACACCCCTTTCCCACTGTTAAAACAGTTCTCTAGGGGCCCCACAACTATGTGAGTCCTAAAAATCTTCCTAACTCACCAACCCAGACAGCCCCCCCTCCCCCCATCAGCGCCAATGACATTTTGTATCAAACAATAGTATAGCTAGGTAGGGGTAAGGGTAGCTAAGCCACTGATTGATACCCAATGTCAAGAGCGCTGTTAAAAGGGTGGGGTGCGTGGGTTAGAAAGATTTGAAGGACCTGCATAATTGTTGGGCCCCCGGACACAACATCTGGGGGTGCCAAATTGATGTTACATAATTACTAATGAACTTCAGAATGGAAGGTTTTCTCCTCTTTAATGCACGTCCGGTGTCATTTCCGGTTCCATTCTTTACAACGTTCAGACAGCGAATGCCACTCAAGACGAGGGCTGATGTTCAGGGCTGATGTTAAGGGCTGATGGTAAGAGCTGATGGTAAGCTTTCGCTACCGGAGGACCTGTTACTTCATTCCATTTATCTTCTACCCGCTTATTCTTTAATTCCGGGTCACAGGGATCAGCTGGAGTCTATCCCAGGGTCTATAGGGGCGGAAGGCAGGAGGGGGGACACCTAGACAGGTCACCAGTCCTTCACAGGGCCACACAAACACTAACACTCACAGGGCCACACACACACTAACACTCACTCCTCAATCAATCTAACATACATGTTTTTGGATTATGGGAGGAAACCGGAGAACCCGGAGTAAACCCACACAAGCACGGGGAGAACATGCAAACTCCGGGCCTTCTTGCTGTAGGGCAACAGTGCTAACCACTAAGCCACCGTGCGGCCCCCGATGCAGTATGTTTAATTTAAAGCAGTTCCTTAAAAAACAAATCCAAGATTTTATTATAATTATTTTTAATATATTACACTATTTTTAATTACTTTTTTTTAATTTAGCAAATTTATTTTATAATAAAGGGGGATGTGGTAGTGCAGTGGTTAAGGAGTGTAAGGACTGCTAATTGGAAGATCGGTGTTCGATTCCCAGCACCATCAAGCTACCACTGCTGGGCCCCTCGGCAAGGCCCTTAACCCACAATTGCTTAAATGTATAAAAAACACAAATGTCTGCCAAATTTGGAAGTGCCGAGTTGTGTAGAATGTCTTCGTATGTTGTTGCGTTACATTATTTCTTCACTGGAACTAAGAGACACCAACGCTGTTCCCCCAGATCTCCATTAAGACATGGTGTGTTATGATTGGATAGCACTGAAAAGTTCGAGTGTTCTGCACAAAGCCCTGATCTTAACACCACTGAACATCTTTAGGATGAACTGGAACACTGACTGCACCCCAGACATCCGAACCTGATGTTAGTGTCTGATCTCATTATTACGATCATACGATCTTACACACATTCAAGATACAAATTTGTAGTGGAAAAATTTTAATAGAAAAGTGGATTTTAATCTAAAAGCAAAATGGAGAATAAATCTGGAATGTGATTCCGATCGTCAGGTGACCGAAAACTTATGGCAAACTTATGGCAATGTTACTTATTTATAATTATTTAAAATAATAATGACTCTTGGAATATAAAATCGGAAGTGGGAAGTGGTAGTGTGATGGTTAAGATGTTGGACTACCACCTGGAACACCTGTTGGGCCCCTGAGCAAGACCCTTAACCCCCAATTGCTCAGTCGTGTAACAGAGAATGTAAGTCGCTCTGGGTGAGGGTGTCTGACAAAATGCCGTAAATATAAATAATCTTACAATAAAAATAATAGATATATTTGACTAGATTTAAGATATTAAGATTAAGCACGTTGTAAAGTATTTTTTGCAGCAAGTAACATTCCAGCAGCTGGAATTAGTCACTGATTTATTCACTAAATCTTAATCTTAATTCTCTGAAAAAATCTTAATAAACATAATGTTACAGTAAACTTTACTATATCAACGATTCGAGTTTTCTAACTTAATGATGATATTTATATCTTTCATTTGAACCTCTTCGAACCGGATGAGAGCAGAGGTCATTCATCAGTAATCCAGATGTTTCGCAAATAAGATTTGTAATGCGAAGAATCTATTTAAAGCAGTGATTGTGTGGAATAAAGGCTTTACACAGACACAAGGTGAACTGATCCGTGAAGGTTAGAGAGAGAAAGAGAACGAGGGAGCGGGAAAGAGAGAGAGAAATAGAGGTGAAAACACACAGTCGCATGCAATCCTGTGTGAAATGGAGATTAATTAAGTAGACTTGAGACCGAGCACAGCCTGACAGAAGCTATTGTCCTCCTGTAGCAGCTCATTTACGCCCCGAAACATTTCTGCATTCTTCTCTTTCATTCGCAACACAGAAGGCCACTGTCAAATCACACGCCCACCCTGGGTGCAGAGCGGAGAGGGCATTGAGGGAGATCCTACAGCTCCCCCTTCTGACACCAGGATGCAGGAACATCATTTTATCGCTTTAGTTACTGAAGTGTTAAGTTTGCTGATCTGGATGAAATCATATTAAAGCTAAAAAGACTTTAAATAAAAAAATGTGAAAGACGATGCGGAATGGAGTGAAAGAAGTGAAAGATGCACGAGATGTTCAGGTGCAGTTGATGTAGTCACTGAGCCGGAAGAGGTCACACACTCAAGCCAGAACCCACACCAGTGTGTCTGTATTTATATTCATATCTACCATATCTGTTGCTTCCTCTTTGTATCTCTCTCTCGCTCTCTCTCTCTCTCTCTCTCTCTCTCTCTCCAGTATATACCAGAGGTCATTTATCAATAATCCAGATGTTTCCCCAAAAAAGATTTGTAATACATATTGAATCTATTTAAAGCAGAGATTGTGTAGAACACAGGACACAATGTGAATTTATCCGTTAAGAACAAAGTAAAGCTAAAACTTAAAGTGAATTTTAGGTTCAACATTGACACAACAGAATCATTCATTCATTCATTCATTCATTCATTCATTCATCTTCTATACCCGCTTATTCCCTAATTCTGGGTCACGGGGATCTGCTGGAGTCTATACCAGCCATCTCTGAAAGGGGGAAAGGCAGTAGGGGGACACTCTGCATAGGTCTCCAGTCCATCACAGGGCCACACTCACACTTACTCCTATGCGCAATTTAGAATCACCAATCAATCCAATGCATGTTTTTGGAAACCGGAGAACCCAGAGTAAACCCACACAAGAACCCCTGCCCAGGAATCGAACCCGGGTCCTTCTTGCTGTGAGGAAACAGTGCTAATCACTGTGCTGCCTACAACAGAATCAAATAAAACCATATAGATTACAACAGAAAATAAATATAATAAGAATAGAGATGAAAGTTCATAAGAAAGAACTAAAATTCATTAAAAACATACATACGGTAAAACTCAATACAATTGAACGGAATAAAGCAGCTGGAAAAAATAGGTTAAAATACAATAGAAAATGTATTTGCAAAAATGTTAAACTGAATATAACCGAAAGGAATTCAATTATTTAGAAATAAAATAAAATAAAATAAATAAAATAAAATAAAATAAATAAAATAAAAAAATAAAATAAAATAAAATATAAATAATAAATAAAATAAAATAGAATAGAATAAGAATAGCATAAATAGAATAGAATAAATAAATAGAATAAAATAAAATAAAATAAAATAGAATAGAATAAAATAAAATAAAATAAAATAAAATAAAATAGAATAGAATAGAATAGATAAAATAAAATAAAATAAATAAAAAAATAAAATAAAAAATAAATCATAAATAAAATAAAATAGAATAGAATAGAATAGAATAGAATAGAATAGAATAGAATGGGACATGAAAAAAGAGAAAAAAAAAATTAAGGATTAGAATTCCAATTGAAAGTTGAAAAAAAAATAGAACGGAATTGTGTGTAATAGCAAATATATTCGGATATCTAATTCGAATATCATAGAATTTTTAGTATATTTTATTGCAGAGTCCAACAGGATGATTGGAAGCTATAGAGTATTTTGATATAAGACAATATGACAAAGAATGTAATACACTATAATAAGTCAAAGTAGAAAAAAAAAATAATAAAATGATTAATATTCCTGAAGGATGAAAGTATAATTTTTTTTTCTACAAAAACAACATCGTATTATTTGTTATTTGATTCCTATGGAAACAATCCGACCATCTTTATCTTCCTCTTCCTTAAGTGCTATTTACTTGCCTGGAGAAAAAAAGGGAACAGGTGTTTGGATGTGTGTGTGTGTGTGTGTGTGTGTATGTGAGACAGAGAGAGAGAGAACGAGAGATTGGACAGATGGAGTAGAGATTAGGGAGAAACAACTCCTCTGATTACTTTAAATTCGAGAGAAAAAGTTTTTTTCCACATCTGTTTTATTATGCATGGCTGTTACATCTAAACCTGGATGCATGTGTAGTTTTACTGTAGGGTTGTCTAAATGTGACCCTTGACCTTGAGCTCTAATGACACCTGCAGCCACTGAGAGACGCCTTCAGCCACAAGAATCAGTCTTAAAATTTGCAATAAAAAAAATAATACAATAATCATGTTTATTTAACTCAGACCAAAAGCTCCAGATGTTGACCAAATTTACATATTGAGAATGTTAAGCAGGGCAGCAGTGTGGCTTAATGGTTAGCACTGTTGCCTCACAGCAAGAGGGACCCGGGTTCAATTCTTTCTGTGTGGAGTCTTCCTGTGCTTGTGTGGGTTTTACTCCGGTTTCTCCCGTTTCCGCCTATAGTCCAAAAACATGTATGTTAGATTAATTGGTGATTTTAAATTGCCCATAGGAGTGAGTGTGAGTGTGTGTGTGGCCCTGTGATGGACTGGTGACCTGTCCAGGGTGTCCCCCTTTTGCCTTTCGCTCTTTAAAAGAGGACTGGGATAGCCTCCAGCAGATCCCTGTGACCCCGAATTAAAGATTAAGGGAATAAGGACATTTGTTAATCTTTACCTCAAGCTCAACATGAATGCCCCTATAAAGCTTAAACTCTTACTAGCTAGCTTGTGTTAGTACTGAAGAGTTGGGCAGTAGCATTACTAGTTTAACTAGTTTACTACTATTCTCACCGTTGTGTTGGTGGCATCATTGCAATTGAAATTTACTTAATGGTGAATTCTAGCGAGCAATATTTCCCGCATGGGAAGGGGAAAGTTGTCTTAAAGTCAATTTGGATAAGAGTTTCTTCCAAATGCCAGAAATGTTAATTTAATTTAATTGAACTGTTTTTAAACAATAGTTTACTTAAAACAAACCATAATAAATTATGCTGAATATTACATAAACAACGCCTATAATGACATCACACAAAAGTTTTTTTGTCTGCAGCCTCGGTTTTTATGATGGTAATTTGCAAGAATAAAGCATGATGAGATAAATTTCATTTAATTAAAAAGTCCATTTTTTTGCTACGAAAATCAGTTCCAATAACAGACACCAAGTTTTAAAAGAAAAGCAGTGCTTAAAGTCATTGATTTTCACAAAAAGAGATTTACAGTCAAGGATAATGCTGCCAGGAAGATTGTTCCTAAATCAAATATTTATCAGATCATTAAGAACTTCAAGGAGCGGGATTATTTTTGTGAAGAAGGCTTCAGGGCATCCGAGGAAATCCAGCAAGCGACAAGGCCATCTAATAAAGTTGATTAAGCTTCGGGATCGGGAAACCACCAGTTCAGTGCTTGCTTAGGAATAGTATAAGTATATTCAATTCATTGTGCAAGGTACATGTACAGAGCCAATGAAATGCATTTTTCACATATCCCATCTTAGTAAGTTGGGGTCAGAGTGCAGGGTCAGCTATGATACAGCGCCCCTGGAGCAGGAGGGGTTAAGGGTCTTGCTCAAGGACCCAACAGTGGTTGACTTGCTGGAGGTGAGGCTTGAACCCAGGTGTTTCTGGTCTTCAGATTAACTACTCAGCACCTTAACCATTTGAGCCACCCTGCCCCCTAGGAGGAGACTTTTGGAGAATATCCTTGTGTTGAACAAACTGATATTCTGGGAAAAGGTATGGGGATTGGACTGCTGAGGACTGGGGTAAAGTCATTTTCTCTGATGAATCTTTTTCGATCCGAGGAAAAAGCTTGTCCAGAGAAGGAAAGGTAAAAGCTACCATCAGTTCTGTGTCATGCCAACAGTAAAGCATCCTGAGACCAATCATGTGTAAGGTTCTTCTTAGCCAAAGGGGGGAGGCTCACTCACAATTTTGCTTATTCATGTATAAAAAATAGTACAAAAACATCTTCCGAGAGCAACTTCTGCCAATGATACAAGAAGAGTTTGAGTCCATGGCCATAAAACTACCCAGACCCTAATCCCATTGAGAATTTGTGGTCAATCGGCTAAACAAAAAAAGCCAAAATTTCTGACTAACTGAACTTCAGGCATCGATTATTCAAGAATGGGCAGCCATTAGTCAGGATGTGGTTAACAAGTTGGTTGACAGCAGGCCAGGGTGAATTGCAGAGCTTTTAAAAAAAATGTTGACACTGCACTGTAATTATTAAAAACTTTGACACATATAAAATGCTTGTAATTATACTCTAGTATACCAGCTGACAAAAAGATCTAAAAACAAAAGCAGCAAACTTTGCGAAATTAATATTTGTTTCATTCTCAAAACTTTTGGCCATGGCTGTACAGAGACATTAATATGGAGTTGCCCCTGTCTCTTCCACCCCTCTCAGATTTCCACAAGATTTGGAGTGTTTCTGTGGGAACATATATCCTACATATATACTAGAGCATTTATGAGCTTAGGCACTGATATCAAATCGTTGTTTCAGTTCATCTCAAAGGTCCTTGACTGTGTTGAGGTCAGGGCTCTTTGTGGGCCAGTCAAGTTCTTCCACACCAAACTACACTAATCATGTCTTAATGGACCTTGCTTTATGCCCAGAAGCACAGTCATACTGATCGGAAAGACATGGACAAAGGACCATAAACTTCCACCGACAGGTACTTGAGCAAACCTCAACTGCTTAGACCAAACTCGGTTCTGGAGGGCCGGTGTTCTGCAGTGTTTAGTGCCAACTTGCATAACAAACCTGCCCGCAAGTTTTAAGTTTAACTAGCAAGAATTTGATTAGCTTGTTAAGGTAGGTTTGATTAGGGATGAAGCCAAATTGACCCTCCAAGACTGAGTTTGCTCACCACTTTCCCCTTTTATTAACAGGTGGCACTATGCAGTCAGGCAGGTAACTTTTCCTTTGCAGACTACCGAACATGGCTCCAAGGTCTAGGGGTGGCGGGCTTTGCACTAATCTATGCAACACTTTAGAATGTACTTGGTGATGAGAGAAGCTGTTCAGGCGTGACAAACCGGCCCCATGTACCTCTATATAGGTTAGAACAGGGGTTGGCAGTCTCAGTCCTGGAGGGCCGGTGTCCTGCAGAGTTTAGCTCCAACTTGCCTTAACACACTTACCTGTAAGTTTCAAGTCTACCTAGCAAGATCTTAATTAGTTGGTTCAGGTGTATTTGATTAGACAGGGTTGGAGCTAAACTCTGCAGGACACCCCGAGCCCTTCAGAACCGAGATTGTCCACCCCTGGTTTAAAACAATGTTTGATTGTTTTTTTCTGCTTTTTCCCCACCTGGTTCAGTCAGCGGGCGTACTTACCTCCAGTAATGTGCTCTCTTATCAGGGCGTGAGACCGTTCACTTCTTTCCCTAGCTTACAAAAGCACACTGGACACTAAACCTATTCTCTACAGGGCCCCGGAAAAGACACACACACACACACACACACAAAGAGAAAGTCCGGCTGCAGTGGAATGTTTGCTGCAGTTCAGGAGCGACTCTTTTTCCTCTATTGTCTCCCGTCTGCTGAGGAGGTGAGGAATGCAAACTTCACAAAAGCCACGAGAGGAAAAAACCCCCAGAAAAAAGCAGCTGGGACATTAAAAAAGAGAAAGCGTTCCCCTCTTCTTTTAAAAATAAAAGAAGGAGTAATGAAGACCGGCAGAGGGAACAAGAAGTAGAGGAAAGGGAGAATGAGATAAAATGAGGAATGATTAAAAAAAAGAAGCAGGGCATGAGTTTCTAGAGACTTTACCGACTGTTTGCGAGGTAAAAGATTTTACCAAGTGTGTGCATTAAGTGAAGCACCCTTGCGTCAGTAATTACTCTAATTAGCATCACACTGAGAAGTCCTGCTGCGGATCTGGCAGCTCTGTGACTCGAACGGGTTCGGGACACCAGGAGGCCTCCGGGATGCTCATATTAAAAAAAAAAAAAAATGCTGGAATTATTTGCACAATCTGTTCCGCTGTTGTGTTTGCATGCTCCTTTTTTTTAAACCTTCAGATGGCAAACAAGCTTTTTTATGAGGTTAAAGCAGTTACACTAAAGAGGGTTGTGTGACTAATGGGGGATTTTCCACCTCGTTTTATACAGTCGACTACAGACTGTACGACATATAGGAAAAATAAACTGTTTGCATGAAGCTCTGGATCTCATCCAGCTTTAATAAAGTCATAAAACACAATTGCTTACTGTGATGTTTTAAAGTTTGTACACCCTTAACGATATTTGATTAATAATGGCATGACCTAAACAAAAATGATAACAATAGTTATAGTTTAAAAGTGTCGAAAACAAATCTAGATAGCTTTCTCAAGGATTTTGGTAGACTTTGAGTTGGCTATAGGCGTGGTCCTGCATGCTAAGCGCTGCAGCTAATCGCATCTTTTTAGCCGATTCTTACATCTTTGTTTCCAATACAATCTGTGTCCTTTATTTCTTTTAATCTGTAGAGCTTTTTAAGTCGGTGAAACATGTAAAGATGAATGAAGAAGCATGTGGTAGGCTTTTCATAGCCTGGTTGATAGCAGCCGTGTCATAGCGAGAGCTGACTTCGCCATATTTGCTCTATACTGTATGTCACATATAAGACATATAGTACCTGTGTAGTGTTTCTTTATTCTTTTCCTTTTTTATCCACTGTAGCTAAAACAAACAAGGGGACAACCAGGAGTTTCATTTACAGAGTGACCTAACAAATGACCAAAATTTACAATTTATTATTATCAGAAAGCTACAACAGAGCGAGACCAACAAACCGCCGCCTCCAGCACACATGCCTCCAGGAGAAAGATCTGGAACTTGTGTGTGTAGATTTGCAGCAACAGGTAAATTGTGACATACAGTATAGAGCAAATTTAAGGGCGTTATTGATTCTTTAATACTGATTAGTCGGTGGGTATTTAGCAAATTTTAAGTATACGGTCAATTTAAGGGCGTCAGGACTTATTATCGCTTATTGATCGTCTTTAACTTTCAGTCTGTCAGTTTTACGAGACATTAAAGGGACAATTCCAAAAACCAGATTTATGATCTGAACTCGGTAGATCTGCTTATTCAGTTTACTGATTTATTCAACATTTTATCCCAGTTTGTCTGATCACATAGAGGTCCAATGTCAACTTGTGCTTTTTTTCATGATAAGTGAAGCCGAGCTTTTATTTATAATATTTGCAGATTCATTCATAAAGAAAGGTTTTGTATTAACAAAAAAAAAAAACTTATAAGGGAACAGATGTTTGCAACTGGCAAGTGTTACTCTGGAATAAGTGGGGAACTTCCTGTAACACACCAGGCAGAAAAATTAATTCATCATTCCGAGCTGATTAGCTGTAGGGAATATTTGGGATTTGTTACAGATTTATATTTTGGCAGGAGGAGAGGGAGTTGGCTTAAAGCTTAGAAACTTTACATGCATATTTTCCCTTTTTTTTTTTAAGATTTTGTCCTGTTCCGGCATGTTCCTGGTCTGAAATTGAGGAATGATGTGTGGATTATAAAATCGGACTTTACCTCTTCTACCTCTGCACACAAACTGATGCATGCAGGCAGCTTCGAGATCGCGATGAATGTTATAAAGTCTCACTCGCTTCTGTTTCACTTGGTGCACCTAGTGGATGGACTTCTGATCAATAACAGCTGTAAGAGAATTCCTATGTGCTTCATACATCTTATACCCCCAACAATTAATCTACAGACTGAGTAATGTTTTCTCGAGTTCCTTTTGTCCTGCTACTTTTCCGACTCTCCTATTGCTGATGACCGATCAGGAGTGTTTATTCAATTAAAAGTTGGAAGATATCATCGTAGATAAAATCTGGGTTGGGGAAAGACCAACTAACTGAAATGGTATTTCCCAGCTTCTAAACAACTAAACTCTCACCAAAATTTGCTATCTCTTAATAATAATAATAATAATAATAATAATAATAATAATAATTAGTAATTAACTAAGGACTAAAATAGATTTTTTATAAAAAAATCAATTCTGGATGTTTTACATTTATGGCATTTACCTCATTTATACAACTGAGCAATTGGGGGTTAAAGGCCTTGCTCAAGGGGGCCAAAAGTGGTAACTTGGTGGTGCTGGGAATCAAGCTCACAATCTTCCATTTAGCAGTCCAACATTTTAACCACTGTGCTACCCACTTTCCATGTTTTGAGTTTTGGTCCAGATCGGCTCACTACATATGATCATGAATACATGTTTGCTTCCCTTTGCAGCGACTGTCTGAAGGGCCTGTTTCTTTTTTGAGCAATTTCAATTTCTCTGACTACAGTGGTGCCTCAACTTACGAGTGTTCTAATAAAACGAGATTTTCGAGATACGAGTCGTCTCGCAGACGATTTCTTGCTTTGAGTTGTAAGCTAAAATTCGGGTTACGAGCTTCAGACACCCAATCACTAGTTAGTGTAGCGAACGCCACACTGAACGCCGCAACATCCGCCCAGCATCCCGTGTGTCACTCGGTAGCTAGTCAGACATGCGGATTAGCAAGTGGAGTCGTCTGATCTCCAAGGTAAACGCTGTACATTACACTTAATAAAACCAGTTTATTCCAGTACATCCTATTCTAGTGTTTTTATACAATATTTGTTATTTATAAGTTTATTTTTCTTATTTCTTATTGCTGTGTTTTTTTGGGGGGGAGGCAGGGCCCGATACTGGGCACCATATAGAATCCGAAACAATTCAATTAGAGCTCACACTCCAATTACATGTCTTTTAAAAAGTTTACCGGTCTATACACACACACACTTTTCTGTCCTGCACAGTGTACAAACAATATGATTTTTTAAATCATCTATACCGTAACTAACAGTGGAGTAGTGCAACTGAATGGTTTCATTTTGGGATTATATTTACCTTCTTGTTAACACGGTAAGTAGCTTTTTAAGTATTTTTCCTTTTTTCTATTACCAATATAGAATTTTACATTGTAGGCTAAATAACGATAGCCATGCTAATCACGTAAGTCACAGTCGTAAGAAGCATTTTACTGCATGTATTACCATTGTATAATTTTGTATTCGGCAAGTGGAAAGTGGTGGCTTAGTTGCTTAGTGGTTAAGGTGTTGGACTGATACCAGTAAGATGATTCCAAGCACCACCAAGCCACCACTGTGGGCCCTTGAGCAAGGCCCTCAACCTAATTGCTCAGTTGTATAACAGGTTAATGTAAGTCACTCTGGATAAGGACATCTGCCAAATCATGTAAATGTAAAATAAGGGTAATTGGATTGTATGAATCTGACGTGGCAATATAACTGAGAACATGTGACTTTTCACCTCATCCTCACTTAAAACCTAGCTTATTCACAACATCCTTTTAATTAATAATGAAAAAACGAATACTGACTTAGATAAAATGCAGTATCGTTGATTAATTGCGATCTCAAATGACCGACTCGATGCTGATGTAATCAAAACAGACAAAAGCCAGAAGTGTCTGCGAAATTGCCAGAACTAAGAGTTATATCTCACTTTATCCGTCACCAGGGGTGAGGCAGGTTTTAATGATGTCTGATCTTATTAAGAAATAATGTACGACTCTATGTCTCTATCGCAATTTCTCCATCACCATGGTGAGCAAATGATCAGGAGCCAAAACAAAGCTAAATTATTCATTACACACTCGGCTAATGCACATTGCCTCAGGGGGTAAAAAAAAAAAAAAAAGCTTGTATTAAATTTTTTATTGAAAGTTTGAACAGAAGGATGTTCTGACTCAAGTGGCTTCTTTTGTGCTCACTTTATCCAGACAAAACAAACAGGGCATGTTGAGACAAAATTCCCTTCAAACCTTTCTTCCTACCCTTCTGTAACCAACACTACCCCCCCCCCCCCCATCAACCCTCCAACCCTCCCCGTCTTCGTCTTCGTCTCCACCCTGAGCAGTAGCTATTTTTGGAGCTGACCGTGGACGTAATGGATTTCTGTCCTGACCTGAGGGCCGGATGACGGAGCAGTTTAAACCGACTGTGAGAATTTCTCAGACTGCTGCGTACAATCTTAGTAACTATCTGCTAAAATCCGTCAGGAATGTGGACTCAAACTCAGGACGGTGTGTGAGGAGGTTTTTTCTGTTTGCTCGATGGATTACTTCAATTCTGTGTGGAAGATCAGCTCAACATTTCACTCTCTCGACCTTTGCATGTCCTCCTCATGCTGCCATACACAATTTCTTTTAATGTTCATCATTTGGTTACCAGAACGTTTTCTTAATGTTCGTTACAAACATTCTGAAAATGGATACGTTTAACATTTCCTTCTCATTCTTCCTGCTTTATTGTAATCCCCACCCGTGAGTTATTATTTTCTCTACTTAAACTCCAGCCCATTGTGTGCAGTTTTATCATGACGAAGGCTTTTATGCTGAAACATTAACAATTAAAATGAACACTGAAGCGAGTGTGCAGTTATTTTATAATTCTTTTAATAACCTTTGAAAACAACATGATTTTGTCATACAGATGTGATCCTGGATTATCGACATCCTTATGTTGATCCTGGATCAACATTTCAATCAACCAGTCAGAACCATCTGCTGGATTGGTTGGTAGTTCAACACCTTAACCATGAGCCACCACTTATATATATCATATATACAAAGGTCAATTTTTATTTCATTTTTTAATTTGTGCTTAACATTGTAATAACATTATTCTAGTTAAGGTTTCACAAAACATTAAATAAATATTAATATTTGACGGTTAACAGTGTTTTTACACTGTTTCTTCTAATATTTTTATTTTAGTTGCCAGAACGTTTTCTTTATGTTCCTAACAAACGTTCTGAAAACATATCTGTATAACATTGGTAATGTAGTACAAGGACATCATATTGTTATGATCAAAGTTCTCTGTGTGTTTTTACAAAGTTGCTGCAACATTTTCGCTGTAATTTTTTTGCATTAGTACAGATGACCTTTATTTAACAGCTCTTATTGGGTGATAGTGGATTTAAAAAAAATACATTAACATACAATCCAAAATGTTATTGTTCTGTTTAGACTTGGTCCTGGAGGGTCGTGGTGACCCCCAAACACACCTGAACCAACTAACTAAGGTCTTGCTAGGTAGACTTGAAACTTACAGGTAAGTGTGTTGTGGCAAGTTGGAGGTAAACTCTGCAGGACACCCCGACCCTCCAGGACTGAGATTAAACACTCCTCATTTAGCAGAATGTTTTCTATATGTTATGTTTTTTAAGGATTTTTTATTTTTATATTTTTTGGAATGTCAAGCGTTCTGAAATCTTTATCATCTCTAAAAAGCATTTTTTAAATATACGTTTGTGTCTAACATTGTCATAACGTTATTCCATTTAAGAGTTTTTTTTACATTTACAGCAGCCCTTATACAGAGCGACTTACTCTTTTATACAACTGAGCACTTGGGGGATAAGGGTTTTGCTCAGGGACCCAGCAGTGGTAGCTTGGTGGAACCCATGATCTCCGGGTTGGAGATCACATTTATAAATATTCCTACATTGATGATGCAACATTTCAGAATGTTACAGGTTTAAATCTTAGCTTAATAAATCTGGACAACTTTAGGATTTTTTCTGTTTGGAATAAAAGCATTATTTCTATGGGGTTTTTTTAATGTTATTTATATGTTATTCCTGGAACTGTAGCGTTTAACCATTTTAGAACCTTGACAAATAGGATATCAAGGAAAATTTACATTTACATTGTACAGCATTTGGCAGACGACTTTATGCAGAGTGACTTACATTTATTTCTTTTATATAACTGAACAATTGGGGGTTAGGGGCCGTTCTTGGGGGCCCAGCAGTAGTAACTTGGTGGTGCTGTCCAACACCTTTAGTCCAACACATTAACCACTGCCACAAAATTAAAAAAGTTCCAAACGTTTTTTAATGTGCTGATTTGAAAAAAGAAACCGTCTATCTAATTTTATTAAATTGTAAAATTACATCTTTAATCTTTAATATCCTGCACAGATGTAATAGCCTAACAAAATCATTTGCTTCCCAAAAATTCCTCATTATTGTACACATGCTTACACTTTTTATTACGCCCACTCGACACTGACCCTGCGCCTGTTCATCTCGCCTAGCAGTTATTTCCTGTAAGGAGTTGCACTTGAAATGCCTTCACAGTTAATTTGTCCCTGCAGGAGGGGAGGGGGCGCCAAATGCAAGTTTGTAGAACGGTTCTTATGTCCCATGTGTCTTCTGAAGTGTTTTCTATAGCTCTTATATAGCTCTCTTTCAACCCCCAGAGAGATCCAGATACATTCCTAATGGCCTCATGACCCATCTGAACTTTACCTCCCGGCCTGAGTTACAGGGAAGTTCTCAGTTAGAGAGATGTGTCCTGTAAGCATCTTGTTGGCTCAGATGTTTTAACTAGAAGCTGCAGGATTTTGCTAGTAGGGTTTTTGAAAGCCTGTGCATTGTATATGGCAGATCAACAACTCCGGGTTTCTATATCAAACCCACTAAAAATGTACATTAGTAGGTCCACTGAGACGAAATGTCAGTAATGCAAAAGTTAGAAATAGCTTTTATATTAAAAATAGAGTTTAAATAATTAAATTAGTACAATTAATACAATTAGTAATTGCTTACAGCAAAGAATATATGACTGTCAAGGGTTTTTGATTTATATCTATTTATAAAATGTATATACAGTCATCTCTAAATGATCGGAATCAGAATACTCTTTTGCTCCCCTCAGGAAAACTGTTAAATCAGGAGAGTTTCACTTCCAGAAATGATGCAGTCAAAATATGACAGTGTTGTCTCAAATGGGGCAGTGGTGGCTTAGTGGTTAAGGTGTTGGACTGATACCAGAAAGACCGGGGTACGATTTCTACCATCACCAAGGCACCACTGTGGGTCCCTGAGCAAGACCCTTAACCCCTAATTGCTCAGTTCATTAATTAATTCATTCAACTTCTATAGCCGCTTTTTATCTAATTCGGGGTCACAGGGATCTGCTGGAGTCTATCCCAGCCATCTCTGAAAGGGTGAAAGGTAGGAGGGCGACACCCTGGACAGGTCACCAGTCAATCACAGGGCTACACACACACTCACACTCACTCTTATGGGCAATTTAGAATTACCAATCAATCTAACATGCATGTTTTTGGACTGTGGAAGGAAACCGGAGAACCCGGAGTAAACATACGCAAGCACGGGGACACATTCAAACTCCACACAGAAAGACCCCTGCAAGGGAATGAAAAAAAGAGGAGATTTGGATAAGGGCAGTGGTAAATCAAATCGGTCAGTGGTGTCTCAAATAAAGCAGTGGTGGCTTAAATAAAGCAGTGGTGACTCAAACAGACCAGTGGTGTATCAAATAGGGCAGTGGTGGCTCAAATGTACTCAAAAGGTACTGCATTGTTGTTTGGATGACCAGGAAGACCTGGGTTCAATCCCCACTGCAGCCAGTCTGCCAGTCTTTGGGTCCTTAGGTTAGACCCCTAACCATTCCTGTTCCAGGGGCACTGTATCATAGCTAACCCTGTGCTCTGACCCCAACCTTCTAAAATAAGATAATAGAAATTTCTAAAATGAGATATCGAGATAAAAGACATTACCACTTTTGGGGAATCTGCAGGTGGCACAACCGGAGTCCAATGGCTGAGCCTTGCTCTTGGTGAACCACCTTCTTGATTATGGTATCTTCTCTGCCAGGTAGGTGTACATAAAAAGAACACTGGATGAACTAGAACACTGACTGAACACAAGAGCTCCTCAACCAATATTAGTGTCTGATCTCATTAATACTATTGTGACTGAATGAACACAATACAGTCACTTTAGGCATCTTTATTAAGACCCTCTTGTGTGAAGAATCACTTAATAGTCTCCATTCTATTTTGTTTGCTCTATTTTTATTGTCCTTTAAGCTCTCCTGCAATGCTTGGGAAGAAAATTGTGTGATCAACAATTTAGACTTTAGATATTTTTATTTTTAACTGTGTCTTTATTGGCATATCTGCGACAGACTCCACTGGTCTCCTGCTTTCTGATTTCAGAAGCTTAATTTTTTTTCATATCAACTGATTTGTAAACAAAACAACTGTGTGAGCAAAGAATCAGAAAGCAGCAATAGATCTGGTTTCATGGGAAACAAATGATCTCTTTCTCTCCATTATGAATGTTCTAACCACATACCGAGATCTCATTTTGAACACAAATGTTAATGTTGCTGGAACTTTCCATAATGTTGCTTAAAAAATATCATACTGTGATGTAAATTGCATAAAAATATTAATGAATCTTCAACCTAAAAATATTTATTTTACCTCATGGGATACAGAAACTGATCTGCGACCAGACAAGTCACTGAAGTTCCAGGATATCAGGGCAGCGTTGATGTCTCACAGCTCCAGGGTCCATGGTTCAGTCCTGGGTTAGGGTTACCGTCTGTTTGGGACACTTCTCCGGTTTCCAGTCGCCTCTAAAAACATGATCTTCTAAACATGCCTGTGGAGATGAATAAGTGTGAACGAGTGTGATGGAATGGTATTCCATCCAGAATGTGTTTTTAACTTAAGCCCTTCTGTCCCCTTGGGGTCCATGACACTTTCTTTTTTTTTGCCTTTATTTATAGGACAGACAGGGATGAAATGAGGGAGACAGAGAGAGGGGGTGGGACCTGAAAGGACCCAAGATGGAATCGAACCCGGGTTGGCGTAGCGCAACTGAGTGCCGGCACCTTAACCCGCTACACCACGGCGCCGACCAACCATGGTACTTTCTGGGGAAAAAAAACAAAACAAAAAAACTATTCAATATAGTTATTTAGCTTCACCTTCATAGAATCGTTCTATTTCATTACGGACGCTGTGTTGTGTTGTGTTGTGTTAAGTAATAACACACTTAAGGTCATTCTGTAAAAAAAAAACAATCAACGAGATGCTGCTGTAACAGAATCTGATGCAAAGTTAGTGTTAGGTCAGATTTACACTGTGGCATTTTGGCCAGGATTTCTTCATCTAGGACCAATGTTAACATTCTAAAAGATTTTTATGACCCAATGCTACAATCTGTAGTCTTTAATGTAGTTCACCGACAGATGATTAACAGTTTTTTCCTCCGATGAATTTGACAATGTGAGAAGATTTCAGACTCTGTCCTGCAGTGTGACTTCCTCAAACCCAGAACCAATAGGAGCCCGATGACGTAATTAGTACGACAAACCTTAAATCACTTTGGGTAAATGTCAAAACGAGTCTGGTGGACAGACCAGCAAGATGAGGAACTTATTCAGTTATAGAGGGAAAAGAAGTTTTGGTATGAAATGTCGTCTTTGTCGTTCAGCGAGAGAATGTGGGCTAATAAACGCATCACTGATTGATGAGGTAAAACTCTGTATAAGTCTTTTTGTGTGCGTCCAGTTTTTAACACGTTTTGACTTTCGTACAATTTGACATTATGACAAATGAGATCCTACAATGTGACACGGTGATCATGTTTGTCATGTCCGAAATGCAACAGTTTTTTATTTATAAATGAATGACAGAACCATCAGTTTTGAAGATTTGGGGTGACAAACTGATGTTACATAATTACAAATAAATTTCAGAATGAAATGTTTTCCCCAATTATATCTTTAAAGTTCCATTGTTGCCTTAATTATTATTTTTTTTTAATCCTCTTTTAGTTACGAAGTGCAGGGTTTCATGTTTTAAAACTCACAAATTTCTGGGAAACCATGACGGAGCCACTTAAGGCTCACACCTTGTCATGAGGGGGCTGGCAGGAGGCACGAAAAGACTTTGTCCCCGGTCACCTCTTATAACAGTAACATTCAAACTGTATGACTAGTTCATATACAGTAAACAGCGCTGATCATGACATCATTTATAACAAGACGAGTGTGTTCTGTTCTCTTTTCTCATCTTTCTCTTCTCTGTAAGACTTCAGTTATCACCCACTCTGCAGCTAAAGCTGTGAGTCCAAAAGTGTGTGTAATTTTGCCATTCCATGTACTGTATGTTTAAGGGCTGATTTCTCTTCCCAGTTTGCTGTCCATCACAAAAGATGGCTTTAATTGATAACTACGGTATGTCCTGTATGTCCTGTTGCAGCAAGTGTGGAGACAGAGCGATTTAAAGAGACGGAGTGATGGGATAGATAACCTGTCTTCTTTCCTGCTGCCTTCTTACCATTACACCATTCCAGGATTCTCTGCTCTCAACCAACAGAGAGGTCAAAGTTCAGCATTAGTTAGAAAATCGAAGTTGATTGAGCAGACACAGTGTCATGTCCTACATCAACTCACTGTTATTGTTTATTCCATATTAACACTATACAATATACAAAATATTAAATACAGACACTCACGTTGGACACTCATTCATTTAATATGTTTTAATTCCAAGTCCAAGTCCAGGTATTAGATTAGTGGCTGTAGTGTTGGACTACTGATTAAAAGGTCTCGAGTTTAATAGCAGGACCACTAAGCCGCCACTCCTAGGTCCCATTTACATTTACAGCGTTTAGCAGACCCCTTTTCCAGAGCGACTTACATACAGTATATCTCTCCTGTACAACTAAGCAATTAAAGGTTAAGGGCCTTGCTCAGGGGCCAAACAATGGCAACTTGGGAGTGAAGGGAATCAAACTCTGATCTTCCAATTAGAAGTCCGACACCTTAACCATTGCACTACCACCTCCCCAGGTCCTTGAGCAAGGCCCTTAACTCTTAACTGCTCAGCGGTATAAATAAGATAAATGTAAGTTGTAAAGGATGAAAAAATGCCAAATGACATAAATGACATTGTCATTTTTGGATATTTAGATTTTTTTAACTCATTTATTGGGCATTTTGCCTTTATAAAACAAATAGAACAGTAATCGAAGTGAGAGAAAGAGGATGGGTTAGAACAGATCCACTACCCGGGACACCCGGAGAGCAATAGCGCCATATGTACTGTATGTACTCACCACTGAGCTACCCAAACTTTTAATTTCTCAATTTTTTGTGCGAAAATACGTGTCTTTGTGCAACCATGTTATTTTTATCAATTAATATCAAATTAATATCTATTAAACCTTCAATCTAGAACAGTGTAAATGAAACCGTGTACCATGCATTAAAAAAGGACCCATGGTCTAATTACAACTAAACAGCTCTGAACCATCAATCATCGATTCTACAAACCGTTGAAGGTGTGCTGTGGTATCTGGCACCAAGACGCCAGCAGCAGATTCTTTAAGTCCTGTAAATTTCATCCCGCAGATCCGAGATTAGATTAAGATCTAGAGAATTTGGTCACCACTTTCAACCCATTGTCCTGTTTTTTTTTTGTAATTCATACATTTGTTTAACACAACTCCTTATCAGCAACAGCAAAACATTCACACAACATTCTCAAAAGTTGTCCAGAACGTCATTATGACTAATTGTACTTAAGAAAAAACGACCCACCATGAAATAACTATAAGATAATGTTCTACCAACGTTAAGCAAACTGGACATTTTTACATTTTTGGAACATTTCCAAAACCCAAACAAAACATTTAAAAAACGTTCCTAGAACATCAGTTTGTCAGCTGGATTATCCTGATGAGAGTTTGGACACTTGCCATGATTCGATGTACTGCAGCGGTTCCCAACAAGGGGGGGTCCGACCCACAAGGGGGCCTCAGCGAGCTCTGTGGGGGGTTGCTATATATTTTAAAAAGTGTTGAGCAGTGAGGAGCATTAAGGTGAACGATCATACTGCATTAGATAATTTTATCCATTGTCCCCTGGTTGACCAAATATTGGCAAATTCTTTGGTAAATTCCGGGTTGCAGTGCAGAAATATTGCAAACACGAAATGCAGGAAATAGAGTGATAATATCATTAAACTGGTAAACTGGTGGCTTAGTGGTTAAGGTGTTGGACTTATACCAGAAAGACTGGGGTTTGAACTTCCAGCACTACCAAGCCACTGCTGCTGGGTCACTGAGCAAGGCCCTTAATAAGGGCGTCTGCCAGAAGCTATAAATGTAAATTAAATGTGAATGGGTGCTCTGAAAAGGGGTATCAGAAAGATTGGGAACCACCGATTTACTGAATTAGTTACAATGTTAAGTAGGTGGTATGTCCAATAAACAGCCACATGAACACCAGGGTTTACAGTCTTCCAGCTGAACATTGGTAGAACATTATTTTATGCTTTTTTCTTGGTGGGATCTTTTCTCCAAACTTTTTGACAACATTCATCAAGTATAATTGACATAAGGTTGTTCTGAAAACATGGTTTCAAGAATGTTCCCACAAATATCGTTAATGTTTTTAAAATGTTCTAAATGTTAGAAAAAAACATTTTTTTAAAATAAGGTTCATGGAATGTTCTTATAACGTTATGTTCTTGGAAAGTTTTTTTAAGAACCTCCTCCTTACGTTATTTGTACTTGATGAATGTTGTGTGAAACTGGACATTTTTATTTTTTTTTCAACAGAACAAACAGAACATTTGAACAAACGTTCCTAGAACATCCATTTTTTAGCTGCTTATCCTGCTAGTAGACATTGTTGCCATGATGTAGTGTACTGGGGTAATTAATATGTTTAAGTAGGTGGTATGTGTTAAAGTAACAGCCACATGAATACCGGGACTCCCAGCAGAACATTGTCTAGAGCATCACACTGTTTCTGCATGCTCACATTCTTCTCATGGTGCCACCAGGTAAACACACCTGTTTGTCCACATTATGCAAAAAATATGGTTTATCAGACCAGATGACTGTCTTCTATTGCTCCATATGATGCAGACAGACAGCTCTATGATACTCTGTGAGCATCCATGAACCTGTCGCTGATTAAGGCAGATGTCCTTCTGTGAAGCAATTTTCTGATTTTAGTGATCTATTCTGATTTTAGTGATCTATCTGCTCCCTGCTATACCCCACCCCTCCACAGGTGCCTTTATAACATTGTTATCAATATTATTTACTTCAGCTGTAAATAGTTTTAATCTTATAGCTTATTGTTAAGGGCAAAAATCTTTGTTCATACAGGATTTATTAAAATAATTAACAATGAAATAACTAAGCAGTTTTATTATTTATTAGTTGAATAAAATCCCAGAAATTAATTAATGAATGATCATAATCATCATCTGGACACGTCATTACTGATGGACGTACAAACACTAAATGATTGTTAGGAGGTCAGGATGCAATATGACCCTTTGCTGATCCTCAGTCCTCGTGGGAGGGGAGGGGAGGGGAGAAAGGAGGGAAAGTTTTGGGGAGGGAGCACACCAGTGCGCATCAGAGAGAGAGCGAGAGAGAGAGAGAAGAGAGAGAGAGAGACTGGATGCAAAGAGAGACAGTGCAGCTTGGACACTTGGGGAAAGAGGACACTTTAAAGCTGGACGCTTTGTCTTCACCTTTACACTGGGTTACTTCTTAACTTTGTCCTGTGTTTTTGTTCCTTCACCACCGCATGGCTTCTGCGTAATCAGCGCGTCTTCTTCTGCCGGAACTCTGCACTGTTCAACATGAACCGCGGGTCGTGGAGAGAGGAGAGTGTGTTCCTGACTCTTCTCATCGTTTTACACTCCGCAACAACGCATGCGGGTAAAGTATCCCAACTGAGGGGCAAAATCACTGAATTAGGTGCTGGGAAGCGCGTTGGCGCAAAGTGCGCGCGTTTGTGTGTGTGTGTGTGTGTGTGTAGACAGAGTAGAAAATCTAAAGGGGTGAAATGTGTTAAGGTTGAAAGTAAAGAGTTTAAGGGAAAAACTGGAAAACTACCCAAACGGAGAAAAGGTGTGGGGCGTAGGTATAAAGAGCATGGGGTAACTTTGCGTAAAAAAATGCGTAAAGTGTAAAGTATACGGGTACTTAATATATTACGACTTATGCGTCTGGCACTAAAAATAACACTACACATCTTCACACACACAATGTTGCTTAAGTTAAAAATCTGATTTAATTGATGGATCGATTAGATTTATAATGTTTTGTATGATATTTTTCGCCTGTAACATCTTATATTTTGTTCTCTTGAAAAGTTACTAAGAGCTACAATTTTTTTTTTTACAATTTTTTTTTTTTATTAATCTGTTGACATGAATCACTTATTAGACACATTTTAGATTTTGTGTAAATCGATTAAATCCGTTCTCTGGCAATCGATCAATGACGTCACATTTATAGGGAACAAGCCATAAAAACCCGAATAGCCGCAATTCTGCTCTGATTATATGTTTAAAGGTCCTTTGCGGAACCTTTAGAGATAATACGAGTGTGTGGTGCAGCTCTGTTGCACATGGCCGCTTAGTTTTTCGCTCCTAAATTAGGTTTGGGACGCAAAATGGGTTGAACTTGGATTAGTAACGCGTTGTAAACAAACGAATCGTCTTCGCTGATTCGATTCGCGAGTCAGAATCGTGTAAAATGTATTTTTTTAATATGTAAATTTAACAAAGTTGTTTATCTGCACTAGTCAACACATCTACATTTGCAAGAATTGAATTTGTTTGTTATTAAGAGGTTAACATTTTTTTAGTTCAGGGGGACGTGGTAGCTCAGCCAACCAAAAGATTGTGGGTTCAGTTCCCAGTGCCACCAAGTTACCACTGCTGGTCCCTCGAGCCAACGCCCCCAACCCCCCGTGTGTTTAGTTGTAAATGAAATGAAATCGAAGTCGCCCATGATGGGGGCGTCTGTCAAATGCTGCAAATCTCAATAAACAATTTGCGGGAGTGGTGGCTTAGTGGCTAAGGTGTTGGACTGATACCAAAAAGACTGTGGTTTAATTCCCAGCACCACTAAGACACCACTGTGGGCCCCTGAGCAAGGCCCCTAACCCCCAATTGTTTGGTTGGATAAAAGAGATAAATCCAAGTCGCTCTGGATATGAACATCTGCCAAATGTAAATATTTCATTTTATATTAAAGGGTTAGCTATATAATATGGGTTACAGATAAGTGTGTGTGTGTGTGTGTGTGTGTGTGTATGAGAAAAAGAGAGAGAGCGGGAGAGGGAGGAAGTTTGCAGCCTACACAGATTTTGAAATATCTGAATCAATACTTTTACAGTATGTACCAGAGCAGAGCTGAAATGTTGCGACTCTGGGCGGATCTTTTGCGGTGTGTATTTAAGGATAAATTCAGAGATTCAGTAAACAATAATGTTAGCCAGCTAATTAGTTTTGTTACTTTCGCAAATATGTGACAAGTCACATTAGGAGAGCAGTGAAGTCACAGTGTGGTTGCTAGCTGACTATAGCCAGCTCCTTTTACATCTATTCGTACCCCATACATTCTCACCGCAGGTCTCGTTATCATATTCAGCTCATCTTTAAGTGTTCTATGATCAGCTTCCTCTCTCTTTAAATCCAGAAGTTTTGCCACCTTTATTGCTTAACGTCAATATAAAGTGTTTATTATGAAGTTGATGTTTCTTGTTTATGTTTTTGTTCACATTTACAGCATTTGGTAGATGTCTTTATCCAGAGCGACTTACATTTATCTCATTTATAGAACTGAGCAATTGGAGATTGAGGGCATTGCTTAGGGGCCCAACAGTGGTGGCTTGGTGGAGCTGGGATCGAACCCACAATTTTCGGGTTGGTAGTCCAACACCATAACCATTTCTCGTTGTCCATGTTTCATATCTGATCATGTTTATATTCTGTTTGTTTCATGTTTATGTTTCTGGTTTCATGTTTATGATGTTTTGAGTTCATGTTCGTTTTTTTTTGTTCACTTCCTGTTATGTTCTTGTCACATGATTCTTATTCCATGTGCTCCTTGTCATGTGATCCCCTTGTCCATGTGTCAGGTTCCCATTGGTCAGTCTTCTGTCCTTATAGCCCGCGTGTTTCGCCATGTCTTTGCCGAGGATTTCGGTTTTGTCCCTGTACCGCTGTCTTGAGTTTATGTTACGCTAAGTCAAGTTATTGTATTCTAGTCAACTTTTACAGATAAACACATATTTTTTATTACAGTAGTTTTATTAGGCCGCCATTTGAAATAGATTGCTGGCATGTTATCTGAGCTTGATTGTGATTAATGCACATACGGTTATACCTCTAAATTGTGGCGTTTGAAAACCCATCTTTTTCTAAAATACCTTGCTCTTGACACCTAAAAAAACCCCAAAAAAACACCCTTACTCTATTCAACAGGTTTCTTGTGTTGCACCTTTTTGTGTTCTATTATCAGCATTGAGATGTTTTTGATGTGACTTAAAGCACTTCTTGTACGTCGCTCTGGACAAGAGCGTCTGCTAAATGCTTCAAATGTAAATGTAAATGTGTGGAAAAGTGGTGGCTCTTGGTTAATGTGTTGTACTACCAATCCCGAAGATTGTGGGCTCCACCATGCCACCACTGCTGGGTCCCTAAGCAAGACTCTTAACCACCAATTGCCCAGTTGTATAAAGGAGATAAATGTAAATGTAAGTCGCTTTGGATACAGGGTGTCTGCCAAATGCTGTAAATGTTTTGCAGCTGATAAAAAAAGGCTTGTTAATAAATATATTTATCACATTTATGTCATTTGGGGCAAAAAGAGCAATTCCTAGATATCCTCTGGCTGTTCTATTACACTTTGCATGTTTTCTGCCCTTATTTTGCTTATCTCATCCTTTCCTGTGACATGTAAAGTGGTGTGTTATTATTTTATTACACATTCACGCTTTTATGTCAGCAATCGGCATGTGTTTTCCCGTCCTGACAACTAAACCGGGAGGAATTCCAGCATGCAATCCCGTTGTTTGACACGGTGAGCACCAGGGAACATGTTCTCCCTTTGATCCCTCTACGCATAAGCAAATGAGTCAGGGAAAAAAGTGATGAGAGGACGAGATGAGAGGACGCTACTGTTTCAACCTGTGGAAGATTTTCCTTACGGGGTCGCTAAGCATTTTTCCACTTTGAATCCAGGCCACCCTGCTGAGCTGGAAATCGGCACTCTGTGTAACGAGCTGGAAATCTATCAGCATAAAACGTACGCATAGATAACATTCAGCAGCTTCAAGCAGCGCCGCTTTCCAATCCACATGCAGTTGTGCAAACATCTGGGCCGCAGAGACAAAATCAAGCTTTTCACAGTTATCTTGTTTTAGTGATATCCAGCGTCTCAGGTTGTGGACGATTTCTTATACACATTAGTAGGGATTCCCTTTTGGCAGCGTTCTGGAACTTGAGTGCACCACTCGAGTGACCAGAGTGCCTTTGGACCCCTACAGCTGTCTCATGCATGAGGGGAACCAAGGCGAGGCTGAACTTAAACAATCGCACACACTCCTGCATCACTGCGTTCCCCTGCCGAGCTGTTTCAGTAGACGCTGAGAGCTGAACCGCACAGGCAGACACGCTGCTGCTATCGTTATCATTCGAGGCACATCAAACATCAAAGGCAGGAAGTCCTATGAAAATGAGTTGGAGTCAGCAAGGAAGTCAACATTAGTGTTTGAAGTCATGCAGTTTTGATTTTTCTGATCCGTCTGTCACAGCAGCCATTTTGATGACTGCACTAAAGAGGTTTTGCGTATGATGCATGAAAGCAGAAAATACTGTCAGATGAGGATTTTACTCGTCTCCGTTTCCAAAGCCTGAACTTCTTATTTTTATCCTGTAGCTGTAAACTTCCGCTTTCGTGAAGATTATCAGGGAGTTGCTTTGCACGCCGTCTGTAGTTTCTTCCAAATAAGAAACAGGAAAATGTGCTTGGTGACTGGTCACATTTTGGGGCGGGGCTTCACAATAACTGGTCGAATTAGCAAAAAAGTTGCAATGAATGAATAAAATCGGACGAGAATAGAGAACAGGGCCATATGGTTCTACAAAGAATAGTGTCATATGGTTCTACAGAAAATATGGTCATATGGTTCTACAGTAAATAGGGTTAAAGAGTTCTACAGAGAATAGGGTCAAATATTTCAACAGAGAATATTGTTATATGATTCTACAGACAATAGGGTCATATGGTTCTAACGAGATTATACTCATATGGTCCCGTAGGAAATCATATGTTTGTACAAAGAATAGGGTCATATGGCTGTTCAGAGAATAGTGTCCTAAAGTTCTACAGAATATGGTATTAGTGTTCTACAGAAAATAGTGTAGAAGGGTTCTAGCAAAAATAGGGTGATGTGGTTATATAGAGAAAAGGGTCAGATGGTCCTACCAATAACATTGACAAACGGTTTTAAAAATAAAACAGTGTATTTGGGTTCCATATAGAATAAATACATGATGTTTTACCCAGAATAAAGCTGTAAGTTCTAAAGAGAATAGGGTGAAAGTATGAGTTTGCAGGGTCCTATAGGGTTCTGAGTTCTGCATAGGATGGAAGTTGAAATAAGTTTTCTTGTTTTGTCGTTGTACTAACTTTTTCTCTTAACTAACTGGTCAAAAGCTCATTGTCCTGTTAGCAGCTGACGCAATTCTGACATTCGAATGGCTGCACAGCAAAGTCCGTAAAGAACCGATTTATGGAATTATGGTGCCTCTGATGGCATGCAAAAGCAAGTCTGCTTGGTGTTTCTGAGCCTCAACACACTGAAGAATCATCTTTCTGTGAGTTTCTCTGGTTTGCTGAGTGGCGGAAGTGTGTGTGGACAGTGCGATCTGCTGCTACGATCTACTGGTGTTTTCTTTGTGGAATCAGAAACTTCGGAGCAGTCTGGCCCTCACACAGTGAGTGAACAGCAGAAACTTGTAGAGGGAGTTAAAAGGACATTGACCTGGTTCTTATATACACACCTGCACACTCACACACACACACACATTCCACTGCACCACCTGCTGGCATCATGCCAGCTCCATCTTGTCTATTATCCAAGCTCTTGTGCAGCTTTAAAGCTTGGGATTGTCCTGATCCAGTGTTGTGGATTGAATTATATAGAACTGTTCCTAAGGGGCAAAGAGGAACATCTGATTTCTGCGGCTGAAGATGATGAATGCCTTTTATTGTAACTGTCAGTCGGAGATAACTTGAAGCAGATTCAGCCTTGATGATGACACACTGCTTGAAAACAAGAGTGTTTTTGTGTTTATTTTACACACTGCACTGGAAACTGGTGGACCGGTTTGAAACACCAGAAATGTCAGCCAGGGATGTTTGAATGTTCTTTTATTTATACACATCAGTGAATGAAAAAGCAGATTGTCTACATGGCTGCGATGCTTTGTAGCATTTTTATTGTCAATTCCAGAGCTGGAAAAAGTTCAAGTGGAAAAAAACATACAACATCATGTGACTTCAGACACTGAAAAGCGATTTTTTTTTTACGCAACAGCAGATGCGGAAACCTGAAATCTGATTGGTCAAGGGTTCAATGTTTATATCAATGATCTCGTTCGAATTGTTTTTCAAATTCAGGAACATCTGGGAATCTGAGTACTCTCTTACTTGTCTGTCAAACACAGTGAAATCAAATCGCCTCTTTACACACTGTAACAATATCTAAACAATATTTTATAATCATTATAATGAAATGTTATTTAATGGAATGTATGTTTGAATCAGGGTTTGGCAACCCATGTGACCTGAGTTCCTTTGTCCTGCCTGATTTCCAACTATCCCATGTATGTTCTAACCACAGCTTCCTACATTACATAGATCAGGTTTGTTCAGTCAATCAGAAGCTGGAAGACACCTTTTTAGATTTCATGGTGTAGTTAGTGGGGGGACCAATGGTGCATCCATACTTTCATAGTATATAGCATGGGGAAACCGTGTATTCATGGTGAGTAGTATGTCTAAATTGTCAGAATGGGAAATACAGGAAGTGAAACATTAGCTAATACTTCTGCCCGGATTTTGAAGTACGCCTACGATGGACACTTTGCTATCCCATGAGCCCACGGGAGAGGGATGACTCATCATACTTCATACTAACAGAAAAGGAATGTTGTTCCTTCTGGTAAAATTGCACTGTTTAACATCTTTCAAGTTTGACATGATACAACTTTAAATTCGCTGCTGTAACGTTGTATGTGGCGTGACATTGCAAATGTCATTCATGCTTCCTGTAACCAGATTATATAGAATATATTTTATTGTCAGTTGAACAGTACAGACTGACTCTAATATAGTACGTACCTTAGTAGTATGCAATTTTGGGCGCAGCACAAGTGAATTGGTATCTTCCAGCTAGGGTTTGGTTTGACTGACAGAACACACCTGATTCAGGTAATCAGCAATGGGTAGAGTAGGAAAAGTTAGAAATACAAGCAAGACGAAGGAATTTAAGGAATGTGGGTGGTCCAGCTTTGGTTTGGATGCATAGATCGAGGAAATCTTTACTTTGGGAAAACTAAGAACAGCAAATACCTCGTCTTGTGAATGTAACCATAAACCAGGCGTGTCCTGGAGGGTCGGGGTGTCCTGCAGAGTTTAGCTTCAACCCTAAACACACCTGACCCAACTAATCAAGATCTTGCTGAGTAGACTTGAAACGTACAGGTAGGTGTATATACAGGTCTATAAACAGATAAAAAAAAATGAATGAATTAATTTATCAATTGATTAACGGATAAATGTACCTGCTGGCAGATTGCTGTCATATTAAAGAAATAAATCTATTTTAATTCTTCTAAAACACCAGCAAACAAAAAAATGTTTAGTTTGTTTATTAGAATACAAACAAAAAAGCAGGACCCCTAAATCGAGGATGAAGGCTGTGCTGCTGGTTTCCACGGTGTTGATGTTTGAAACAAGACCCTGTTGTCCTAAAGTCCTTATCTTACTGCCTCTGTCCACAGAGCTTTTTCTTTCCAGGACCCTAGAGGTCAGAGGTCACAGCTAGGCTAATTGTTGTATGAGCGTGTAAGAGCAAGCTACAGGTATGACAAAGAGCCAGCTTTCAAACTTGAACGCTGCTGCAGTGGAGATAAGGTGTATTGTAGTACTTGTGTGTGTGTGTGTTTGTGTGTGTGCGATCTAATTTTGACTAACGCTGTGGTTTAAATTTACGACAGGTCATACTTGGATATTTTGCTGTTGTGGGTAAATCAGGGTGTGGAGCAGAAAAAGGTGATGGATAGCCAAATGCACCACCCGCCACTGTCCTGAGATGATATGAATATTTAACCATAAAGCTCACAATGGACCCCATCCTCATCTGGATGACACCAGAAAATGTGTGATTATAATTCGGAGCTTTGAGGGTTTGTGCTCGCAGGTGCATGTATTGTACTCGAACCCGGTGAACAAATCCAATGTTTTTGTGTTGGAATGAATGAAACAAAAGATATGGCAAAGAAACCATGGAAGCCCTGGATCCCTGAAGTGATAATTTAGCATCTTTGTGTAAACGACAAGCTTTATTTAGTATTCACTGCAAGTCTGAATTCTTGTTTTATGCATTTGGAATAAATCCTGGGCTGAAATGTTCAGATCAAGCCATGGCAATCATCCATGTGAGATATCGGTTATCTGAGGTAATACTGACGAGCAGTCCGAGACTTGCAGAGACAGATACGTCCTTCCAGGCAGGTGTAGTGTCGTGTCCTATCTCCTCTCTATGAATACTGTCAACCTGTCTGGCACAAGGAAGCTTCACATCTAGAGCTGCGTCTGCCTCTGGCTGTATTGCCTTGGCTGGAGGTGTGAAACAGACATAGGTCAGGTGTGCAACTTGTTGGCAGGATAAAAAAAGCCAGCGGCTTGTTGGGAATTAGGTTTGAGCCAGAAGCTGGCATCACTTCAGATGCCCCTGGGTTTTTCTCTTCAAACACACAAGAGGAGGAGCTTTTCTCAACCCTGTGTGACGTTCATTAAAGTAGATGGATACATGGGATGCGGAAGAGACTCAGACTTTTTAATGCTGGTGTTTATGCTGTTTATTTTACTGTAGTGATCAAAACCACATCACAGACACAAGTCCCAAGTTCAAGTCTTAGCACCACAAAGCTGCCACTGCTGGGCCCTTAAACAAGGTCCTTAACCCTCAACTGCTCAGATGGATTAAATATAGAGATGGGAAAGTGGTAAGTTGTTCTGGATACGTGCATCTGCCAAATGCCAAAAATGTCAAATTTACAGCATTTGGTAGACGTCCTTGTCCAGAGTGACTTAAATTTATCTCTTTTATGCAACTGAACAAATAGAGGTTAAGGGACTTGTTCAGAGGCCAGTGGCAGCTTGGTGGTGCTGGGTATCGAACGCCGATCGTCCAATTAGCAGTCCAACATCTTAATCACTGCGCTACCACTTCCCCCAGCATTTGGCAGACGTTCTTATCTAGAGCGATTTACATTTATCTCTTTTGTACAAATCTTATGTCCGATCCGATTCCAAATCGATTCTATTAACCTACACTTTTTTTCTAATTCTCCTGCTGTAAATACGTGTTTACATCTTTACATTTTGCCCAGAATTGGAGTTTCTATGCTTTTTGTTTATAGTGTGAATTTCTGTATGACCTCATCATCCATCTTAAAAAAGATGATTTGGTTTTATAAATGTTCTTTTATTAATAAAGTTCAGTGTTTAGGATGAACTGAAGCTCTGAATGAAACATGGAAACGTCAGATTATTATAACGTTTATAAAGAACGCTTAAATAACGCCGTAAGGACACACTGTACCTCCACTCAAGCACCTGTAACGGTGTGTGGAACCCTGTGTTATCCACCACAGAGAACCCGCACAAATCCTTAACACTAAAACCGCCACTGACCGAGTGATTCACTTCAGCTTTCAGCAGAATTCCAGTGGAAGCTTTGCTACTTGCTTGAGGGTCGTTTGAAAAACTGTTGGTGAGTGCGGCCAGAGGAGAAGTTTGTTTCGTCAGCTTTAAGTGAAATCGCAAAATATGTTTCTCCGTCCTATACGTGTTCCTGAAATATTCGAATGTAATTTAAATTCAGAATCGATTCTAAACTTTTGAAAATTGATTCAGAATCATTAGAGAAAGAACTGCGATACATCAATAAATCTATTTTTTTTTCCACCACTAGTGTCTACCAAATTCTGTATATAAAGACCAGTGTCCTGGTTTACGTTTACATTTGCAGGATTTGGCAGACGCCCTTATCCAGAGCGACTTAAAGAGCAGTCGGGGGTTAAGGGCCTTGCTTAGGGGCCCCGCAGTGGTGGCTTGGTGGTGCTGGGAATCGAACCCCAGTCTTTTTTCATCAACCAGGAAGGAACATTTTGCATGAACCAGGAAGTAAAAATTCCTTCGGATTCAATAGTCGGTTGTTCTCCTTGTCTAAATGTTTAAGAAATGTCCTTGTCATGAAGGTTTTTTCCTTTTGGTTTCCACTTCCAGTTTTATTGTGATGCGAATTAACCGAGGTCAGAGGTCAGATGTTTGTCAGTGTCATGTTATTGGGATTTTTGTGGTGTGTAGCATTCACACACTGAGCACTGTGTGTGTGTGAACGCACTGATAAATTGCTCTATAATTTTATTCTTATGACTTGAGAAGATGCCGAGGAGACGTCAGGTTGGCTTTGTTTTGGAGAAGAGATTAGTTGTATAATGCTGTCAGTGGCATGCTCGGGTTCTCCGGGTGGAACACAGATTCCTTCGCTAGTCTAAACATTTTAAAGCTGCTCTGCCATTTTAACACCTCTTATTACTGTGAAAAATAATGCAATGAATAAATAAATAAAGAAATCTATGAGTAAAACACGGCAGGGGTCCTTCTGTGTGGATTCTCATGTTCTCCCAGTTCTTGCGTAGGTTTACTCTGGGTTCTCCGGTTACCTCCCACAGTCCAAAAACATGTATGCTAGATAGATTGGTGATTCTAAAATGCCCATAGGAGTGAGTGTGTGTGTGGTTGTTTGTCTGTTTGTGACTCATAAACCTGTCCAGGGTGACCCCTGTCTTTCACCCAATGACAGTCGGGATAGACTCTAGCAGATCCAAGTAACCCTGATTAGCAGACAGCAAATTCAAATAACAGAACCAATCAAAAGCATCAGAATTTCAGCGCTTTAATGAAAATATGGGGAAGTGGTGGCTTAGTTGTCAAGGTGTTGGACTGCTACCAGAAAGACTGGAATTCGATTCCTAGCAACATCAAGACACCACTGTGGGCCCTTCAGAAAGGCCCTAAAACCCCAAGTGCTCAGTTGTAGAAAAGAGATAAATGTAAGTCACTCTGGATAAGGACGTCTACCAAATTCTGTAAATGTAAATAGGCAAAGAAACAACCAATTATTACTCGACGTATTTAGTTTTTAAATAAGATATTCAGACGTAACCCTGTTTATAATCTCTGTAAATGTAATTCTTGTTAAATGCCGTAACGGCAGTGTTGCTTGCAGTTTCTGTAACAGCGACAGTTTTTTCATGATCTGATCATAAACAAGGCTGGAATATCCGAAAAAAAACCCTCATTCAAACCAATCTTTACTTTTAATCCACACCTGATCTGATGTTCTTTACTGTTCTTTACTGTTCTATAACGAAGTCTTTTACTTCGTTTTCTCCCTGTTTAATCTGTTGCCATGTCTGGCGTCGCTCTGCGCTCGGCATCTGAATAAAAGGCATCTGCTAAGTAAATAAATCGCACCATAAAATTCCACTAGGCTTTTTGTAGGCAGCAACGAGCAAACGCTTCCCACACGTTTAACCGATGCAGGAAAGTAAAGGACAGTGTAATAAAATAAAAAAAAGAAATAAAACCAGAGGCAATTTAGATTTACGGTCCGGTTCAGTTATAAAAATGCTTCAGATCCCGAAACCCGAGCCGAGATAATTGTAAGTGTGAAGATCAGAACGAAACTTTTAACAACATATTGATTTTTCTCTTAACTAGTAATTCTACTTGATGTGAAGTTGCACTGGACCAAAAACATGATAAAGTGAATCTATTTCTTTTAAATGATTATACGATTCTAAAAATTCGGCAGAATGAGCGGGCAAAATAATAATTCATACGCAGGGGACAAAGAGAAAAATAAAAACTAAGCTGCAGAAACTGGATGCTAAAAATTTGTAAGTAATAATAAGAATTCTAAATCCTCATCATGGCTGCGTCTGGAATCGCAGACTGTTCAAGTTTACAGATGTTCTATATAATATGAATATAAAGGTCGAGCTACCACATCCGCCATGTTCACGCTGTCTCATGACATACGATCCATAACAGCATAAAAATGAAAAGATCGATGATGATAAACGTGTTTAATTTAACCAAAAAGGAACTTAGGGTTTATTCCAAAGTACTTAAAGATCATTTAAGCACATGTTGTCGCCTCCCTTCACTTTTAAATATGATGAGATGTCTTTCCCGCGGGCTCATGGGATAGTAAATCAAATAATATTCGAATTGTATTTGTCACATACAGATTCATCATACAGTAAAATGCTTTCCACGACTCTCCAACGTCTTATTATGAAAGTGTGTAAAATAAAATAAAATAAAATAAAATTAAGTAAAGGTTTTAGGAGTTTAAAATACAGCTATATAGTATAAAATGTGTATATACACAACACTAGAAAAGACTTTAGAATCCAGGTAGGAGTAGGGGGTCATTCAGGTACTTTTCACGTACTGGATTACAAATGCTATGAATTTGGACATACTACTGAACATACTACTCAACTTACATACAGTTTTCCCGCATACTATATGGTATAAAAGTATGAGATTTACTGTTGCTAGCTATTTTTTATAACACAAATAATAATATAATAAAGGGACAAATGTTAATAGAAAATAAAACCACCTACTTAAAAAAAGCTAACTATCTTTGCTAATAATAACAATAATAAGTCACTAAAAAAAACCCAGGTCAATTACAAGCTAAATTACTATCAGTTAACTAGCTGGCTAGCTATGTTTTTCATTAATCATGAATAAATCACTTAGAAAAAGAAGATTATGTTTTAACATGCTAAAACTTTCAGTGATCTGAGTTAACTGTTTGAATGTTTGCTAACCTGTGGTCGAGCGTAAGCTAGTTTATTAGCTGTTCAGTAGCTATGATGTAGTTAGGACATGCCAGAGTTTCTGTATCGGGTGTTTTAAGAAATCAGGGTATATTTAGTCCAGATTTTAGTTGTACAATAGTGAATAGTTTGTTCAGCTGTACTGGTAAACTGAGATTGTATGCAGAGGAACAGTTTCCAGGACTTTAAAGACCTGTTAAAGATGTGGAGTAACTTCCGCATGAGCAGGCTTTAGACCAGAGTAAACATTAGCTGAGTCTGAGAGGATGCTAGCCCGGCGAAGAGCAGCGGATGAGTCTCTCATTGAAACGAGCCACAGACAGGTGCCAGGTGTGGCTTAACTATCATTAGGCTAGACCGTGCCATAAGTCTATCCCATAATGACAGTTCCTCTTAGCCACCTGCAGGACTGATTCGAGCACAGCTGTCATTTTTTGAGCTTCTAGAGAACGACAAGCACGTACGTGACACACACTTCCAAACGACATGCAGTCCAGCACACTGTAGAGGATACTACAAATCCAGGCTGGATTAATGTCACATAAACTAACACTATGAATATCTATAAATGGAAACAAATAGAGATGTGGATATATAATCACATAATGACACATATAATCAGAAAGTTTATACCATCATGCGGGCAGCTACCTGAACATTTATTCATTCATCTTCTATATTCGCTATATTCCTTAATTTCCGGGTCACAAGGATCTGCTGGAGTCTATCCCAGCTGTCTCTAAAAGGGCGAAAGGCAGGTGGGGGACACCCTGGACAGGTCACCACACACACTCACTCCTATGGGCAATTTAGAATCTTTAATCAATCTAACATACATGTTTTTTGGACTGTTGGAGGAAACCGGAGAACCCGGAGTAAACACACGCAAGCACAGGGAGAACATGCAAACTCCACACAGAAAGACCCCTGCCCAGAAATCGAACCCAGGACCTTTTTGCTGTGAGGCAACAGTGCTAATCACTAAGCCACTGTGCTGCCCGCTACCTTAACCAAGAAAAATCATACTGATTAGCATCACAGTACAGCCTGAGCAGTAAGTACTGAAATCAATGCAGGAAGTACTGAATTGTATACAGTGGTTAGTCAGGTTCATGCAATAAACACTGAATCAAATGCAGTAAACAGTAAGCAGTTTCTAAATTTTTATCAAAACCCATAGATACTGGAGGGAAGTGGTAGTGCAGTGGTTTAGGTGTTGGACTGCTACTTGAAAGATATGGGTTCGAATCCCAGCACCACCATCTGCCACTGATGGGCTTCTGAGCAAGACCCTTAACCCCTAATTGCTCTGGACGAGGGTGTTTGGCAAATGTCCTAAATGTAAATGTACTGATCTGATTTTAGTGGGCAATAAATTAATTCTAAAGAAGGTTAAATAAATTCAGTAGGTACTAAAATACAGTAATTACTAAATAAGGTGCTATAATAACTGTACTATTATAACTGTGTTAAAGTGCTATAATAACAGTGTGATGTTATCCTGTATTTATACTTATAACATGTTTCTTCTTGTAGACAAACTGATAGACGTCCTACGCGTGCTGGAACTGTCCGATCGCATGGAGGGCGTGTCTTTAGAGGCGGGGCTGTGCACCCATAGGAGTGACATGAAGGAATTGGACATGGCATTTAGGATAGATAAAAAGATTCAGCTCAGCGTTCCGACTCAGCAGCTTTTTCCAGGTACGCACAAGCAGACGAAACAAATGTGTAAGAAAAATGCAGTTAAAATATACAATGCATTTTATATTCCTCTTTAATGTTATATAAAAGTGAAATAATTCAAAGGTTTTTAATGCACCTAAACTGTTAAACGGGTGGTAAAATTGGTAGCTATACATTCTATTATACCATTTAAACATGAGCTTTAATGTTAGCTAGATTTTCATGCTAACCAAAACACAAATACTGATTTTATATAACACAACATATAATAGCTAACATGTGTTATATATGTTAATCATGAATAAATCACTTAGAAAAAATATTGCATATCAAAACTAAAATAATACAAACCAGCTATGTTTTAACATGCTAAAACTTAACGCTAGTTAGCTTTCAGTGATCTGAGTTAACTGTTTAAATGTTAATAGCTAATATTTGTTGCAGCTGTCACCCGGCTAACCTCAGGCTAACATATTGTATAAATTTACACAAAAACAGGTTTTCAATACTTAGCTTTCCTAATAGTAATTCAACACTAGCATAATTTTACATGAAGTTTAATCAAAATTGCTTAATGTTAATGATGTTAGTTAACATATTTATGTATAATATGATTTAAATATTTGATGCCCACTTGATATTATGCTAACTTTAATATTATGCTAACTCTATTTTATAAAAAAAAAAAAAATTGTAATGTCTTCAGTTATAGGTTGTTATAAGTTGTTAGCAATACATTATAGGTTCACATTGTGGAACATTATATACAGTCATTCCTTTATGTTCTTTTATGCCACATGACATTTCTCTCTAAGACTCGCCATTTCCTGTAAACTTTTCCCTGATGACGACGGTGCGGGCGAAAAAGAATGCCCAGGTCTTCTTGATGTCCATGTATGATGAACAGGGCGTGCAGCAGCTTGGACTGGAGCTGGGCAAATCACCCGTCTTCCTTTACGAAGACCATAGGGGACATCCAACCCCTGATCTTTACCCTACCTTCAAGAAGATCAACCTGGCTGATGGAAAGTAAGTGTTTAACCACAAAACTTTCTTTTCACCACATAAAACCGATTGTCCCACAGTGGTCTAACCTATTAGGGTTAACGCTGACGTTTTTTCTGGTTTAAGGTGGCACCGGATTGCTTACAGCGTAGACGGAAAGTCAGTCACGTTGTATCTGGACTGTAAGAAGGTCGAGACTTTGGATCTGCACCGTGGAGACGACTCTGTGGTCCATACTAACGGCGTGACCGTGTTTGGGACCAGGCTACTGGACCAGGAAGTGTTTGAGGTATGATAGAACTAACCAGCAGGGAGGTGCTGTAGTTTATGTCAAGAGAGTTACTTACTGTTCTGCGGACCCAAATCAGGTTGAATGAATGAAAGCCATTTGTGTCAAAGTCACTCAGTTCAAACACTTGAAACCGATTTACACATTTGAGAAGTGGTAGCTCAATGGTTAAGCCACTATTGTGCTAATCAGAAGATCATGGGATTTAATTCTTAGCACTAACTTGCTGCCACTCCTGGGCCCCTAAGCAAGGCCCTTAATCCTTGAAGTGCTTAGTAAGGTTAAAAACTGTAAGTTGCTCTGAATAAAAGAAGATCAGCCAAATGCTAGAAATGCAAATGTGATCATAGGTGAAATTTCCAGCACCACCAAGCTGCCATGGCTGGGCCCCTAAGCAAGGCCCTTAACCTTTGTGTTTCCAGTTGGATAAACAATATCACAAATGTCAGTTGCTCTTAATAAGGGTGTCCGCAAAATGGCCGAAATGTAATTTTTTGTAAACAGTTTTTTATTTCTAGGAAGGAATTGGTAGCTTGGTAGTTATAGTGTTAGACAGTTGATTGGAAGATAATAGCTTCAAATCCTTGTACCATTTAGCTGAGACTTCTGGGCCCCTAAGCAAGGTCCTTAACCCTCAACTGCTCAGTTGAAAAAGTTGCTCTTAAATGGATACTTTGCCAAATGCCAGAAGGGTAAATGTAAATTTATAAGGAAAATCATTAATGATGCATTTCTACTAATGGGACCTGATAAAAAATTCCCTGTACGTCTTCCACTTGATATATTTCCAGGATATTTCCTACCCTGAGGTTATTCCTTTTCTGGAACAGGTGACTTGCTAATAACAATTTTACATTTATTAAATGTATTAAATTATGCATTTGGTCCATTTTCAGCTACATTGAAATGTGTTTGGACTTGATGAATGTAAATCACTCGAGTAGTGTGTGATTAATACTGTGATCTTTTATCCCTGAGGCTTTACTGCTCATGTGTTTTGCCATGTTTGTGCGATATACTGTACCAGTGCTTTTCCTGAGGCTTATTATCCTCGGGTGTCGTTCGGACTTGTTTCGGTTCTGTTGTCTCCGCTGATGAATTTGTGAGAAAGCAAAGAGTTTGTTGACATTTCTGCAGCGGATTAGGAAGGAAGCCATCAACAGAGTATTGTGTTTCAGGGGCAATTGAAACGACGGCCCGATTCCCCGAATGCGTTTAGAGCGAGACAGACAGTTTTAATAGAACAGGAAAGATTTTACAGACGACTTAAAAAGCTCATGACGTGAATCATGTCACAGTAATTGGGTGCAAGGTCTAATGTTTATTTCACAGAGATTCATTGCACAGATTTCTGTCTGCATTGTAGGGATGGCTGGGTCAAAGGTCAGGTACTTGAGCATGAAGCTTGTCGGAGCGGCTTTGGAATAGGATAAATGGATAATGGACTGAATAATTAGAGGTAGTGGTGCAGCTATTTGAGGGTGCATTAGCATAGCTGAAGGTTCTGTACTGACCTACATGACTTAATGACACTTGTTTGGGCATGTGAGGTTTGCTGAAAACTGGAAGAGTGTAATAATTTCCCCTTATTTAATCCAGCCCTATGGGTTTATGTCTCCGCCTTCAGTGTGTGTGTCTTGCTCGGTAAACGGTCCTCTCTTCCTTTCTGCCGTTTTCAGAGGACAAGCGTCCAACCTTCTATTCCCATAAGCTGTGCATATTTTAACCTTTGAAGCAAAGCTATTATCAGTGCACTGATTCGAATGAAATACTTCTTCACTTAGCAACTCGCTAATCATAACTAAAGCAACTTTTAAAAACCAGCCGCATTATGCAAATGAGTCCCTAATAGCTTATAAAAGTGTATCTTCAATGGCCACACATCTTAAACCTCTTTCATCCTCCAAAACAGATGCTGGAGTCGGTGCCACACCTCCTTTAGACGCCTTTGCAATAACTGAATGTTCCTGACCTCTCCCACAATCATGTTTAACCCTTCATAACACACTTCTTGCTAGTTAGCTTTACTGCCCAGGATCCTCTTCACTTTTACCTGGTCTCTAAAACACATTTGTCTCTCCACTGTGGATCTTCGTTAAAGCTTTGATTTTTTTCTAATGGGATTTTAAGAGTTACTGAACATCCATATCCCATCAATAAAGGCGAATGGAAAAACCCAGTAATACTGGCATCATATCTATGCTAGAGGTAAAAATAATCAGGATTATGGTTGAATCATTTAAACTAAGAAAGCGAAGAGAGAGAGAAAGAGAGAGAGAGAGAGAGATAGAGAAATAGAGATGAAGCAAGAAAGGCAAAAAAAAAGGAAAACAGTTAAGTAACAAAGTGTGTACAGAAATCTGAAACATTTGAGAAGGCTGTCCAGATTGGGTCTGTGCCCATTATAGCCTCGGATTTTTGATCCTGGTTGATTAAACTGTGGTCTTCTGCTGTTGAGTCACTTTGAGATGCTTTTCTGTTTATCACAGTTGAGTTACTGTAGCCTTCCAGCCAGCTCCAAGGAGTCTGGCCATTACCCTCATACCTCTTTCATCAGCAGGTTTTAAAAAGCCCCTAAACTGCGGAACTCTTAGTGCACCCTTATGTCTAAACCTTTGTTTTTTTTTTGTTATCCCAGGAAATTAGAAGTTTCTGAAATACTCAAAGCAGAACATCATGAGCTCATAAGAATGTTTTCAAGCATTTGGCTTCTGCCGCATGATTGTGTGTTTCAACAAGATCGGAGAGAATGGTGTGGTTAAGGTGTTGGACTGCTGACTGGAAAGTTATTTGTTCAAGTCCCAGCAGCTGCCCCTTTTGAGCAAGACCCATATGTATTATATTTTATCCTTCTGACTTTAAATTGAGATAAATGTAAGTTGCTTTGAATTAGGCTGCCTGCCAATCGCCAGAAATGTTAAATGGCAAAGGCAAAATGTCAAAACTATTTTTAGTCTCCAAAAACAGATGGTTAGGATTAATTAATATTTGCTAAACAGTTGAAGTAGTAATATGGTAAAAACTTGTTCAGAGGACATGAGAAGAAGTTACATTTACGACATTTGGCAGATGTCCAGAATGACTTACATTCATCTTTTATTTATACATCTGAGGTTTTGGGGGTTAAGGGCCTTGCTCAGGGACCCAACAGTGGCAACTTGGTGGTGCTGAAAATTGAACCCTAATCTTCCAATCAGCGGTCCAACACTTTTAACCAATGCAATACCAAATTCCTTAATTTAGAAAGAAGTTTGAACATTGAAGGTTTTATTTAGGTCTTCGAAGAAAATGTATATCAAAGGAAACTACTGTAGCTAAGACCTTGGGTGTTTGGGGTTTAATTCCCACCTGAGTAAATAGATGTTTGTGAAATCGTGCCCTACGGGTGTACTTTTTTTGTGGCCAGAGTCCTATGGAACAAGCTCTAGGTTCCCCATGACATTGAGTAACCTTGGATTGTGCTATACCTCCAGAAACTTAACTGGAGGTATATATAACTTCCAATTATCTATATTTCCTGGCATCTGACTCATGACTCGGATTTTCCACCAGTCCTAAAACAACCAACATTGTTTTCTTTGCGCTCTGTTAAATAATGTCTAATGAAGCTTAATTACCACACGCCTGCTCCCATTAATTCCTTCCCATCATTCAGGCTCGTGACTTAAATTGAGCTGCATCCGGTTCGATCTAGCAGATCCTGTGGAGGCGAAAGCTTGGCCCGTTTATGGGTCGTTTCCCAGGCCCTGCTTCCAAGGATTTCCAGGGGGGATATGTTTTGGTCCGGTTCCCTTAGCGTGGGAGAACAGCCCGGGAGAGTGTGGTCAGGGATAAACCCTCGATTGCTTCCAGATTGTCTACGAGATGCAAATGCATTGGACACCACAAGGGGCCTGAATGATATGTATGAATTGATTGTTTTGTGTGTGTGTAAGAGGGAGAGAGAGAGGTTTCCATATGGTTTGAAGTCTACTATGTGTAAACATCTATTTGGGATCTGCCCTAAGTGTAGTGTTTAATAGGTAAGCAAGGGAAAAAGGTGTGTCTTCTTGAGAACTCTGGACCTATGGCAGGAGTGTGATTCACCAGGGAGATGGCTGGCAGTATTTTCTTAAATCAAATCAAATATGAAGATAGAGCACTGAGGTGTGTCTATGGTTGGGAAAGAACCTTTCAAACAACACATCTGTGTGCCAGAAAAAAGTGATGACTAGTAGCGATTAACAAGGTTCCACAGTGGGAAATACAAAAGAATGTTCTCTTGCTAAACAACATTTGCTCGAGAATACAAGCTGCCAAGGAGCTTTAAACTGGATAAGCACCAAATTTTATAGCTTCTCTGGAGAAGAGGGCAGCGTCTCACATTGTGTGTTGGCATGTACTCACTCACTGAGCATCAAGAGACCAGCTGTCTCAAATTTTGTTCAGTTATAGCTTATTAAGGATTTATTTTACGTCAAATGGACAAAGGTATTGGGACACATGATCATCCATTCCATAGTCTCAGTCTTCCGCCTATAACCTCCAAACTCCTGGAAAGTCTTTCCACTAGATTGTGTTGTGTGACTGTGTGGATTTGATCATTTAGCCGCAATAGTATTAGTGAGCTCAGACGATAATGAGAAGATCTGGGTTCAGTCGGTGTTCCACAGCATGTCTTCATGGACAGGGGTTTTGTACACAGGGACATTGTCATGCTGGAACAGGGTTTGAGTCTTGAGTTCCAGTGAAGGAATAATGTACTGTAATGCTGCAAGATACAAATACAGTCTAGACAACTGTGTGTTTCGGCCATTTTGAGGAAGACACACTTGTGGCTGTGCTGGTGATGTTTTCGACGGATGTTCAACCATACGGTTTTGATGAACTATTACAGATATCTTTCTTTTAGATAAAATGAATGAATTAGTGTCTGCAGGGCATTTCTTATGTTTAGCACAGAGTCTGCTTCTGTTTATGCAAGAGCGTCAGTTTCCCAAGGATGCTGCAGTGTGACTCATAAAGTAAATCCTGATGAGAAGGTTCCATGTTGTCTTGCCCTGAACACTGTCAGTCATCGGTACACACTGCCGTTTAATGTTTATCCAGAGTTAAACATGTCATCTGACTACACTTACAATGTGAAAGCCTTGATCTTAAGCTGAGCTCATGCTCGGTCTCTGTTAAGTGGTGTATCGTGTGTTTTTGACCCTTATTTCACATTCCTACAAGGCACAGTGACTTTAAGAACCGTGGTCAGATCACCCATCAAGAGTGTATGGAAATATGGCCGTTTTAATCCTTTTAATCCTTAAGTCCTTCAGGGCTGCTTAGATTTTTGAGTTTGGATGTCGTAATTATGTCATCAGGTGCACTTTTGTCTGTACAAACATTACAGTGAGGATATTCATTTCCTTCTTGTTTAAAAAATGAACTAATCATTCGCATTAGGCGTGGGTTGCCATTTTGTTATGTTTTTAATCAATTTATATAGTTTTGTACATTTTTGGTTAGATTTTGTATCAGAATTGTACAATTTTGTTATTTGTGAGGGCAATTAGCTTGTTTTACTATAAATCCCTGGAAACAATGTGAGTTTTTTGCCTTTACTGATGAGACAAACAGAGAGGTGAGGTGGGGGAGAGCGAGAGGATGGAGCCAGAAAGGACTCGAGCTGGAACCGCGCATGTGGGTGCCAGCACCATGGTGTAGTGAGTTAAGGTGCCTGCACCCACATGTGTGGTTGTGCTCTAGCGACCTGGGCTCAATTCCATAAATTCTTGAATTTTTGTAACACTAACCCGACACTTCATGGTCACCCAGATGACGAGGGGTTTCCCCTTAAATCTGGTTCCTTTCTATTATCACACCAGGGAGATTTTTCTTGCCACCATTTCCTCAGGCTTGCTTATTGTGAATAAATATCAATTTAATTTTAAAGTACAATTTGGAATTTTGATCTAATTTTTTGTTCCTATGCAAAGCTGCTTTGAGACAATTGAGTCTGTTATAATTATTATATACGTCTGGAATTGTTGTATTCAACTGCAATTATTGTTATCACACTTTTATTAGCCACAAGGCGGAGCTATAGTACCTGCATCACCCTACATCCAACCAGGGTAAAGTTAAATCAGGTTATTTTAAAGTCGAGCTGCATTAAGATGCTTTGGAAATGCCATTTATAACCTTTGGTCTGAAGCACATGTAAAATCCGCCCAATGGAGGGCATTACATCATGGGCAGGTGATATCATCGACCAGGAATTAATCATGCACTGTGCCACTTTTTCTTCAGGTGTGTGTGTGTGTGAATAAAATATGAACATGTAGAAACAGACAGAAACAGACAGCAGTATAAACACTGTGATTTTCCATGTCCGAGATTTATAAGGGGCTCAAATACACACTCGCTGTGCGTTGTTTGTTTGCGAGTAGAGCATGATCAGCCTGCTCTCGAGGGGACAGACTGTGAGCATTGTGAGATGTTAACCCTAATGAGATTGCTCTGCTAAAATTTGGCTATGTTTGAGTACAACGGCCAGGAACCAAGTTCCCAAGGTTAGGGTGTAATAAATAAATAAATAAATATATTAACATGACGATCCCGCTCGTATCCCGTGCTGGGTCTAAGCACCAACACCAAGAAAAAAACAGTAAACGGTTAACCACTTTTATTGCTTTTATTTAGAAGAATTTAGATAAAAAGTGCAAAACAATCAACTACAAATAAAATAACCTCATATAAAATGATTTTTTTTAATATAAAAAATAAATAGAAATGGATTAATTAAATAAGTAAATTATAACATTAAATAAACAGCTTACATGGACCTGTAATAACAATAAACTACAAATTAAATCAAATGTAAACAGGATCATCTTATATAAAAATAAATACAAATTTATTAAAATATGAACATAGGGTTAGCAAAACAAATGTTTTATTGTAGACAAACTAACACAAACACCGCATAAATATTCTACTTTCTTCATAGAATTTGTGTCTACTCCATCTTTCTTGAGCCATGGAAGATCTCAAATATGTTGTTTGATCTTTTGCTTCCTTAGTCAACTTTAAATTTATGGTAACATTAATTAGTCACACACTGGCTGAGCATTTCCATTAACATAGTATTGCACTGTTTTTTTTTTTTATTTGATATTACATGTTTGTATAATTACCATTTTTGATTGACATAAAACACCTGTCATTTCATGTACACCGGGTGGCCACGGTGGCCACGGTGGCTCTACGCAGCCACTTAGTTTGTGTATGCCTTGGACAGGCTCTGATCTGTGAGTTCTGTATCATATTGCAACTTCTGGCCCATGTGACACCTTTCACTTTACCAGTGTTTTGTCTGAACTGTGCTTTATTTCTCAATAAGTGCCAATGGAAAAGCCTTTATGCGCAACTTTTAAGCCGGGACCTTTCATCCACAATATTTGCTTTCAAGTAGGACAAGATCAGACTACTTGGGAAAGTACCGAGACTTGAGGCACACCCAATTTTAAAAAGTCAGCTACTGAGCCAGTCATAGATATCATTAGTAGGCATTAGTAACAGCATTTTGGCAGCTTGAAACACACCATTATGTCGACATCTTGAACCATTACATTGTGTTACAGCTTGTTTTTTAATGTTTGATTTTAGATCTAAATTAGCACATTTAACTAGTGGTTTTTCTATTACCTGGCGATTAAATTGCAAACAATAGACTATTCAAATTGAAAATGGCGGGATACGATTTACAAGCTGTTGTTCTTTACGCAAGGTTTTGGCTTAAATTGTCAGGGTTGTTTAAATGGTTTGTGTAATCTGTTAAATGAATGTGTGTGTTTGTGTGGTAGGGAGATATTCAACAACTGCTTATTGTGGACAACCCCCAAGCTGCTGAGGAGTACTGTCAACACTACATCCCAGACTGTGACTCTCCTTTGCCCTACCGCATACAGAACTATGAACCCGGAGAGGTAAGCATGCAGAATATAAACACACACATTCACACACAGCCCTCAAACATGGCCGTCAACCTCCTCCTTAAGCATATTTTTGCATTTTACTACCTATAGATTTTTTTATATTTACAAAAATACTAGGACATTCTATTCCTGATCTATAATAATCTCCAGACGTCTGTGCAGGTTTTCCACTGCTTCGTGTCACTTGTCCGCACTTGATCATTTACTCACAATAGTATTAGTAAGATCAGACAGCTCTGGGTAATTGTCATGCTGGAACAGTGTTCAGGTCTCTCAGGCCACATTAACACTGCAGGTCTTAATGCCCAGTTCCGATATTGTGACTATATTTATGGCAACCTGCTTACACCTTCTATCTGCATTTACATTATACACTGCAAAAAACCCCAAGGTAGATGTACTGACAGAAGTAATAATGCCATGATTATCAATAGGGGGCAACACAGTGGCAATCCGGGCAGGGGCCTTTCTGTGTGGAGTTTGCATGTTCTTCCCGTGCTTGCTTGGGTTCACCGAGGGTACTCTGGTTTCCTTCTACAGTCCAAAAAGATGTATGTTAGGTTGATTCTAAAATGCCTATAGAAGTAAGTGTGTGGCCCTGTGATAGGCTGGCGACCTGTCCAGGGTGTACCTGTCCTGCCTTTCGCCATATTAGAGACAGCTGGGATAGACTCCAGCAGATCCCCAAATTAGGAATTTGGGTATAGAAGATGAACAAATGATAGACTTAATGGACAAAGACAAAATTATTATTCAGTATTTTTCTTTCCAAATCATGTTTGAAGGTCGGCAAAACAATGTTGTCTTTAGGCAAATAAATAAAGAGTAGAGCCCTAGCTGCAGCCTGGGTGAATGTGGCATTGATTGGTATGTCGCTGTTGGTGTCCATCTTAGTTGACACCATTGCTTATTCAATGATGTTTGACTCGCATTGACAGGTGAAAATCCATTCTGTCTTTTCCCCGGCTTACACGATCGCGGGTCATATCCGTTCCGTGGCACATTTGTGGGGAAAATCGGAATTAGATCATTTGTGTAAATGCGGCCTTAGTTCCAGTAAAAGAATAATGTCACACTCCAATGTACCCAAACCTTCTATGGTTTGGGAAAGACACTCTTATAGGGGTGCGTTCTTAGGGGGGGGTCCACAAACATTTGCCATATAGTGTCCTGCCTATCCAAACTTCATTTTGTCAGTCTGGTAAACACTCTGACCATTCATCTAAATCTTGGAACAATGTTTCTGGTTTCTGGCAAGCCAATTTATTGCCTCATATTCTTTGGCATAAACTCATTTTATTTCCTGTGAAACTCCCAAACCACTCCAAAACTGTCCTCAAGGACGTGGGTCAAATCACAGTCTGCAAAAAGGTTGCAGCATGTACTCCTTTATTCTATCGGTAAAGCCTCATCGATCCCTCTGGCTCTCCACAGGCACTTTAACAGACACATTAGCATTTACTGCAGGTTTTCTGGGCGGTCGTCCCACAGCAGCTGTCTCTCAGCCAAGCAGTAAAACACGGAGCGAGGACACAAAGCCTAAGCCGTCCCTGCCAGATAGATACCTGCCTCGTCTATTTATTACTTGATTACATTTTCTGTAGTGCCAGCAACTTTTAGAGAAATTCTCCACCGAGAACTGTGAATGTAATCGATGAAATAAACTCTTGTAAATGTTTAGTTAGGATGACATACTAGGTTGTGTTTGGATGCAGGTGCAATAGATGCAGAAGCTTTTAGTGTAGGACAATGAGTGAAGGCAGAGCCGGTGCATGCTGTACTATAGACTATAGGAAGTACATGAATTGTTGATTACCTACTTTAAATTCTTTTCTAGCCCTACGGAAACGTGTGAAGATAAGATGTAAGTATGGTGTGTGTAGGTTATTTTGTGATGGACTGACAGTTCATCCAGGCTATAGTCCTATATAAAATCTAGTGCTCCAGACACAAAGCAATCCTGACCAAAAGCTATTGGAAGATTTATCACGGAGGTATCAAAAAGCTTTAAGTCACTCCAACAGATTGGAGCATGTAAGGCTGTGCTCCTTGTGCAGCCTTATGCTAACATCTGTTGACGTGTCTCCAAACTAACCCCTCATGTGACATGTTCAATTAAAGGTATTTAACGTAAGGAAAATAACCTAATGTTTATTGTTAATAAATGTAGCTAGATTAGCTGGTTATTTACATTTGAGTCAGGTGATCTTATCCACAGCAAGTTGGAGGCTAGTGGAATGGAACACATAAATGGAACATCTTAACCACTAAGCTACCACTTCCCACCTTATGTAGCTGGTAGTACACTTTTACAATCCAGGCAGTAGAATTGTAGAGGAGTTGTAAAGCATTGTAATGGTTACAGAGTTGTAGTTAAAGTGTTGTGATGATTACAGGAATGTTACAGTTACAGACAGCGTTTTATCAATATGGGATTTATAGATACGGCATTTTAATAGCTACTGTGTGTGTTGTTAATGGTTACAGTGTTTTTATGATTGCATCATTATTATAGTTCTAGTATTGTTTTCAGTTGCATTTTCGCTGTGGCTACAGAGTACTAATATAATAGATACAGTGTTGCTATAGTTACAGCGGTTATAGTTTGGTGTTGTTATGGTTATAGAGTGCTTATAGATACAGTGTTGCTATAGGTACAGCGGTTATAGTTTGGTGTTATGGTTATAGAGTGCTTATAGATACAGTGTTGCTATAGTTACATTTAGTTACAGCGGTTATAGTTAGAAGTTTGGTTTTGTTATAGTTATGGAGTGCTTATAATATACACACTGGCTATGGTTACAGCAGTTATAGATGTTTGCTATGGTTACGTGGTTAGCAGCTTTATAGACTGTTTTTTTTTTATGGTGGTTATGGAGTGCTTATAGATACAATATTGCTATAGCTACAGCGGTTATAGTTTGGTGTTGTTTTGGTTATGAAGTGCTTATAGATACAGTGTTGCTATAGTTACACAGCAGTTTGCGATAATACCAAATACATTACAGCGCTTTATAGTTATAGTGTTAGGTGTTATGGTTACAGAGTGAATATAGTTACAGTGTTGCTATAGTTACAGCGGTTATAGACTGTTTTTTTTTTATGGTTATGGAGTGCTTATAGACACAATGTTTGCTATGGTTACAATACAGCGGTTATAGCTAGGTGTTGTTTTGGTTATGAAGTGCTTATAGATACTATAGTACAGTGTTGCTATAGTTACAGCGGTTATAGTTTGGTGTTGTTATGGTTATGGAGTGCTTATAGATACAGTGTTGCTATAGTTACAGCGGTTATAGTTTGGTGGTGTTGTTATGGTTATAGAGTGCTTACAGATACAGTGTGTTGCTATAATTACAGCGGTTATAGTTTGGTGTTGTTTTGGTTATGAAGTGCTTATAGAGATACAGTGTTTGCTATAGTTACAGCGGTTATAGCTAGGTGTTGTTTTGGTTATGAAGTGCTTATAGATACAGTGTTGCTATAGTTACAGCGGTTATAGTTTGGTGTTGTTATGGTTATAGAGTGCTTATAGATACAGTGTTGCTATAGGTACAGCGGTTATAGTTTGGTGTTGTTATGGTTATAGAGTGCTTACAGATACAGTCAGTGTTGCTATAGTTACAGCGGTTATAGTTTTATAGTTTGGTGTTGTTATGGTTATGAAGTGCTTATAGATACAGTGTTGCTATAGTTACAGCGGTTATAGTTTGGTGTTGTTATGGTTATAGAGTGCTTATAGATACAGTGTTGCTATAGTTACTATAGTTACAGCGGTTATAGTTTGGTGTTGTTATGGTTATAGAGTGCTTACAGATACAGTGTTGCTATAGGTACAGCGGTTATAGTTTGGTGTTGTTATGGTTATAGAGTGCTTACAGATACAGTGTTGCTATAGGTACAGCGTGTTGTATACAGCGGTTATAGTTTGGTGTTGTTATGGTTATAGAGTGCTTATAGATACAGTGTTGCTATAGGTACAGTCCATTTGTTCTGATGATGCTGAGTCTTAATGTATCCATCGCGGCAGAGTCCTGAAAACCTCTGCCTCACACAGTCTGCACTGGGACACGCTGAGTAACTCAATCTGACAACACAAGAGCCAAGGAGAAGTTTGAGAAATGTGTGTGTGTGTGTAAGTGTGTAAGTGTGAATATCTGTAATATGTTTGTGTAAAAATATTCAGTGTGTTTGTCTCAGTGTGATGATTTATGCTGTAAGTCTATGACCAAGCATGCACGTGTGAGCAGTTTTCTCACAGTGCACGTGAGAATGCACATTTGTGCTCATGCACGTGTGTGTGTGACTCAGAGCCGTGACAAAATGCGCCAGTGGCTTGCATTTTTTGGAAAACCAGCTGGGAGGAAATTGGGAAAAACATTCATTTGCATGCTGGGTCATGGGGAACATTGATTTCTGCACCATACTTCCCACGGCTTGTGTATATGTGTGTGTATGTGTGTGTGTGTGTGTGTGTGTGTGCTGTAAGTCAGAGCCAGTTCTTTCCGCAGCTGACAGAACAGTGTGTAAAATGACTAGCCCCCATGGTGTTACACACTTCTCGTTTTTAACACACCCAAACACTTCTTACCCGACACACACACAGACACCAAGCATTTGGAGCCCAAATCAATGGCACAGCAGTTGACCTTTGACCTTATTTGTATGTTATCGATTAACTTTAAAGTACCAATAAATCATTCAGACTGCATTGTAATCAGCAAAACTTCAAAATTCGAAAAAGTAGCGCTATTAAGTGTTTTTTTTTTTCATTAATGGGCGTTTTTAGCCCTATTTTAAGAATTTAATCAATAACTGCGGTAATTTTACTCCAGCTTTAGAAATTAATATATTACATCAATTACTGTTGATTTTCCACGACTGGTGTCATTATTGTGGTATGGTAAACTAAGCCAGCCTGTGTATCTTTACTGTCTCCACTTATATCTGATGATGTTTCACTCCTCTGTCATTCTTTTCCTTCTTCCCGTCTCCTACACTCCACCCTGTTCCCACAAAAGTCCATGCATGATGACGCAATGCAAGGTGATGAACCGGAGGTACCGAAGAAGAAAAAAGGAAGGAAGGGAAAAAAGAACAAAAACAAAAAAGACCGTTCAAAAAAAGGGGGAAAGAAAGAGTCACGAAAGAAGAGGAAACAAGCGGAAGATCTCGAGGAAGGATTTCTTGAGGTGTCCACTCATCAGCTCGAGTATTTCACACGACATATAACGCCTGCTGTAATAGAACCTACGACGTCTGCGCCGACTCCGAATGTGTCTGCCGAACACATAGACTTCATCCCCGAGATGCCCACACATGAGCCAGACTCACTTCCTACTACGTCACCTGACGACATCAGTGTATCCCTCAGCCCATTACCGCAGTCTGTTCACACTGAGGTTGAGGTAGATTGTAAAAACTGCCCGTCCTGCCCCGTCCTTCTCCTTCTCTTCCTGCTCCTCATCACCCACTCAATTTAACACCTCCTAACCAAACTTCCTCCACCACCACCACTACCACCTTCAATGCTGCAGCCGCCCTCCAGCTCCATCACTAACACCAGCCTTAAGACACGTCGAAGTAGTGGGTAGTTTGTAGATGGAGTACAGTAGTGTAGGTTAAACTTAGTACTGTAGACTAGTCCTGAATATGTCTCATTTTGCTTAAATCTGAACCCTGTGAAAGCCGTCATAGCAGTCCTCAAAAACCAGAGCACGCTCAGATGACGTTAATGTAATTGTAACTGAATTTTATTTATGTAAGAGATACTGCTTTATAATAATAGTAAAGTGTAAATACTAAAATAGAAAGTTTTTGCAATCCTATTTCTCATCGATAGGATAAAAATTTTATTTGTTTTATAAAAAAAAACCTAGATGACAAAGTGCACTTTTAACTATATATGTAATAATAAATATTAAATCAAATAAAAATACTTAAATTAAATGTTACTTTCAAGTTTTAGTAACAAACTTATAGCTATAGTAACTTAATGTACATGTAACATAATAGTAACTTAATGTAACTATAAAGTAGTACTGTAGCTGCTGAAGTAGCTAAATTGATAAGATATTAATTAACTATAGCACTATAAGTAGAGTAACTAAATGTAACTTTAAGATTATAGTAAGTTAGTATATAGATAGTAACTAATTGTAGTAGTATAAATACAGTAATAAAATTTACCTTTAAGCTAGGGTCTAACTGTACTATAACTATATTTACAAAATAAAATTGAGATATTCAACTATTTTAATATAACCACAGCAACTAAACAGAATTGTACAATTATACTGAAAAATATACTTTAAGGTAAAGTAACTACATGCAAATGAGATATTGATCAAATATTCTACTGTAACAAGTATCTAAATGGAAACTATAACTTCCGAACAAAAGCAAATGTATCAAAACAATTGCTATAACTACAGTAAAAAGCTAACTATAGTATTTTAACTACAGTAACTATAGTAACTACCGTAATTGAATATACCTGAAAGAAAGTATAGTTACCATCTTACTAATTTAACAGTAAGATAACTAGAGCACTAACTAGAGCACTAAAACTAAAGTTACTTAATGTAAAAGTAAGACAGTCACTAACTATACTGCTGTAGCTAAAGTAACTAAATGTAAATGTAAGATTGTTGTAAATAAATTGTAACAATGACAGTCACTAACTATAACAACAGTATCAAATAGTATCAGATGTATTTATAGTAAGTTACTTAAAAATTTAATTGTAAATAAATATATATATATATATATATATATATATATATATATATATATATATATATCTATATATATATATATATATGCTACAAATATAGTAGCTTAATTTAACTGTAAGATAATTACTACCTATAATACTATAATTGCAGTAACTAAATGTGCCTGTAAGAAAGTAACTGTAGTCCTATAACTATAGAACTAACATTACTAATGTAACAGTACGTTGTTGACTAACGGTACTAATATAACTATAGTAACTAAATGTTGAGTTTTTATTTCAGCAATTCGTGTTTGTAACCTAACTACCTCACTAACACACACATGTCACCCATTATAAGACTAAGTCATGTTCAGTGTCGCGTAACTTCTCCGTGCGGCACTTTACCCACTGGAAGTTTTCTGACTCTTTCTGTTTGTGTACAGGAGGAAAAGCTGGTAAAACTGCCCGAGGTTGAGGAGAACATCCAGGACACTTACGGCAGCCCGTATGATCATGACCTTGCTGTTTCCACGGTTACAGTGGGCACTAACATCAGCGAGTATGAGGTATGAGCTGAACTCTGTAAAAGCTTTTCCTGGACCGGAGGATACTGTAATATTTATACTGATGGTGTTCTTCTTCCAGATCTTTGATCTTGAGGACTATAGGAACAGCAGCGAGAGTTCGGAGCAGTACGAGGAGTATGAGACCTACGAGGATCGCTATGGACCAGCAGAAAGGGGCAGAGAGAGGACCTGGGATGGGCAGGTGAGACCATTCAAAGTAATAAATATAAATAAGTGCAGAAGATGAGAGGATTGATAAAAAGAATTGTTTTTAAATGTTTGCTCCAGTGGTGAAGGGAGCAGGAACTGGAAGCCAAGAAAGAAAAACTGGCCTGATTGGAGGTGTTAATTAATAACAACAGGATAACAGAAATCTGTAAACAACGCTGTGGCCAAAAAACAGACACAGGACAAGGGATGTACAGTCCGAAAGGGCAAAACAGACGCACAAATTGTGGGTTAAGGGCCCTGCTGGGGGACAATGGCAGCTTGGTGGTACTGGGAATTGAACCCTGATCTCCCAATTATCAGTCCAATACCTTAACCACGCCGCTACCACTTTTTCTAAAATGCTTTTATATATTAAAGTTAAATGCATTTATATTTTAATTTACAGCATTTGGCAGACGCTCTAATTTAGAGCGAAACACATTTATCTATTTTTCTACAACTGAGTAATTGTCGGTTAGGGGCCTTGCTTAGGGGCCCAGTAGTGGCTTGGTAAGGTTCACAGTTAAGGACGTGCATGTGTAGAAGTTTAAGTTGGCTGCTAAAAAATGTATTTATTTATCCCTAGATTTTTGTTAAAAGTTTTTTTTATATATTCTTTCTTTCTTTTTCTTTCTTCTTTCTTCTTTTTCTTTCTTTCTTTCTTTCTTTCTTTCTTTCTTTCTTTCTCCCTGTGTCTCTCTGTCTCTTTCTCTCTTTCTCTTTCTCTCTTTCTCTTTCTCCCTTTCTCTTTCTTTCTCTCTCTCGGTCTCTCTTTCTCTCTCTCTCTCTCTCTCTCTCTCTCTCTCTCTCTCTCTCTCTCTCTCTCTCTCTCTCTCTCTCTCTCTCTCTCTTTCTCTCTTTCAGGAAAGGCAAGGTTTAGAGAAAGGCCAGAAAGGAGAACCAGCCATTATTGAACCGGTAAGAGTAAAAAAACTGACTCTCTTACATGATTTCTGTTGATCTCATTGTTGTTTCAACATCGTATTTAAATGTTTTTTGTCTTCTGTCCATCAGGGTGTCTCCATCATGGGACCTCTTGGACCACCGGGACCTGCTGTAAGATTTACTTCTGTTCATAAAGTCGTCTTAGGCTGCAAAAGGGTAATCTTATAAAGTATGTGTGTGTGTGTGTGTGTTTGACAGGGTCCTCCGGGACTTCCAGGAGTAACAGGCCCTCCAGGACCTCCTGGAGACCCGGGTGATGTGGTGAGCAAACCGCAGACAATGTTTTTCTATTAAACAGTCAATAGCAAAATGTTAGGAAACATATAGAAGCAGCCCACGGCTTTACCAAGCCAAGATATTTCTTTCTGTGTGTATATGTGTTTATGTGGTTGTGTATATCCATGTAGTTGTGGCTGTGTGTGTGCATGTGCAGTTTTTTGTGTGTGTGTGTGTGTGTGTGTGTGTGTGCTGAGTCACTGACTCATTCCCCACACCCTCTGTGCTGATTCAACTGGAATAGAGTTCACAGGATGACAGAAACTGTGGGAAAATTACAATATGAACTTTGGCTTTTATGAAGTGAATAAATGAATAAAATTTTATAAATGAATAAATTACTAAATACTAAAGAGAATAAATATCAGTTTTAATTCTGTCTATCGTCTATTTATTCAATTATTTATTCATCCAACCATCTATTTATTCATTAATTTATAGATCCGTCCATGTATCCAACCATTCATTCATTCGTTCATAAATCCATCCATTCATTTATTTATAGATCCATCCATCTATTCATTCTTTCATAGATCTAACCATCCATCCAATTATCCATACATCCATCCACCCATCCATCGATCTATTTATCTTTTTATTTATCCATTCATTCATTCATCCATTCATTCATTTATAGATCCAGCTGTACATCCATTTATCTATTTATCTCTCCATTCATAGATCCATTCATCTATCCATCCATTCATTCATTCATAGGTCCAGCTGTACATCACTCATCTATTAATCCATCCATTCATGGATCTATCCGTCCGTCTGTCAATTCATTTATTTATAAAGCCATCTATCCATTCATAGCTCCATTCATGATGCCATCCATTTGTTAGTTTTTCATAGATCCATCCATCCATTTATTCATAGGTCCATTCATCTATCTATCCATCCATCTATTCGCTCACTCACAGATACATTTATTTATTCATAGAACCGCCCGTTCATCCATTCCTCTATTTATCAATCTATCCATTTATAAATCCATCTATCCATCTGTCTGTCTGTCTTCATCCATCCATTAGTCCAACCAGTCATCCATGGATCCATCCATTAATTCATCCATTAATCTATCCATTAATCCATCTATCCAATAATCCATCCACCCGTGTTTAGTTGTAAAAAAGATTTGCACTATGTTTAGCCAGTAAACCCATAAACACACACACACATTTGCTAAATTACAGTTGGGGTAATGCCTGTGCTGATGCAAACATCTCCGCATGAATTCTCTGCTCTCGCTTAACACCATTGCTACATAAAATCCCCAAATTATACCCCCCCCTTCTCTCTCTCTTTCTCCTGCGACATACTGATCTCTAATAAACGCTGTAAAAATGAGCCTGTCCTCCAGGTTACAAGTGTGTGTTTACATCCTGCTACTGACTGCTTTACTGATTGACAGACTTTATTAGTTAATGTTGCTGCATTAAGCTTTCACACCTGGGCTGAAGGACATGAAGAGAGACAAAAGAGAGAGAGGGAGAGAGTGAGAGTGCAAGAGTATGTGTGTGGGAGAGAGAGGGAGAGAGAGAGAAAGAGAGAGAGCAAGAGAGTGCGTGTGTGAGAGAGTGTGAGTGTGTGAGAGACAGAGAGAGAGAGAGAAAGTGAGAGCAAGAGTGTGTGTGTGTGTGTGTGTGTGTGTGTGTGTGAGAGAGGATGTTGTTGGATGTTGTTGGATGTTGTAAAATGTGCAATGATTTTATGGTGTTCACCTTCAGTACAACACTGCTACACACACACACACACACACACACACACACACCTGTGAAAAGATCATTAATCGAATATATAATGCCTGGATTTTTTTCTTCACTGTCAGGGTCCTGAGGGACGCCCAGGCCTTGCAGGGGCTGATGGGATACCAGGCCCTCCAGGGACCATGTTTATGCTGCCAGTAAGAAATTCATTTTCTGCTTCATTGCTCACACACTGCAGTTACAGCATTCAGCCACATGGTGGAGCTCAACTATCTTTTGTGTAACCCTACTTTTCTTTTCAGTTTTATGGAACATGTTAAATTACTGATTTTCTTTTTTTAATGTTTTATTCTTTTTTTAATGTTTTATTGGTTAAAGAATTTCTATATCCTGCCATTAGGTGCTGGTAATTAGCTTCTCTCTCTCTCTTTCTCTTTCACCCCCCCCTCTCTTTCTCTTTTAATCTTTCTCTCTTTCCCACTCTCTCTCTCTCTCTCTCTCTCTTTCTCTTTCAATCTCTCTCTCTCTTTCTTTCTCTTTTAATCTCTCTCTCTCTCTCTGTATCAATCTCTTTTTCTCTCTATCAATCTCTCTCTGTATCAATCTGTATCAATCTCTCCCTCTTTCTTTCTCTCAAAATCTCTTAATCTCTTTCTCCATCACTCTCTCTCTCTCTCTCTCTCTCTCTCTCTCAGTTTCATTATGCCGGTGATTCTCAGAAAGGCCCTGTGCTGTCGGCTCAGGAGGCTCAGGCTCAGGCTATCCTCCAGCAGACCAGAGTAAGACCTGTACCTGTAACACAACCGGATGGTTTGACCTACGACATGTTCATGACTTAAATCTCACACACACAATACCATTTTTTTTCCAGATTTCACTGAAGGGGCCTTCGGGTCCAATGGGGCTCACGGGCAGACCAGGACCGGTGGTAAGAGCTCTGTCATTTTTCCTCCTCATTATGACTGTTTACAGCAGCAGCATTGGGATTTTAGAGGTCAGACAGAAGCTGCTGGATTCAATTAGCAGGAGAAATAAAGGGCATTTCATTTTTTCCATTTATTTCAGTCATTATTCATTTTCCCCAAAATAATTTTGAAACCAAACTAAATAAATTCTAGCTTTTTTCACCAATGACTCCATTCATCTATCTGTCTGTCTGTCTTGTCTGTCTGTGTGTCTGTCTATCTTTTTGTCTGTTTATCCGTCTGTTTGTCTGTTTATCTATCCATAGATCATGCTTTTTTTTAGCAATGACTCCATTCATCTATCTATCTTCATCTGTCTCTTTATCTATATCTATCTACCTACCTATCTATGTCTATCTGTTTATCTGTCAATCAATCAATCAATCAATCAATCAATCAACCTATCTATCTATCTATCTATCTATCTATCTATCTATCTATCTATCTATCTATCTATCTATCTCTCTGTCTCTCTCTCTGTCTCTCTGTATGTCTGTCTGTCTATCTGTCTATGTATCTATCTGTCAATCTATCTATCTGTTTGTCTATCTAATTTTCTATCTATCCGTCAATCTGTCTGTCTATCTAATTGTATATCTTTTAATCTATTTGTCTGTCTCTGTCGTCTCTTTATTTATTTTAGACAGCATTGTGTAAGAACGAACACGTTGATCTAAAAGATAGTGAATAATTTCTATTACAGCTGCCACTAAAAACAGTTGAGTTATTAACACTGTGTGTGTGTGTGTGTGTGTGTGTGTGTTGCAGGGTCTTCCAGGTTCCAGTGGATTAAAGGGAGACAGCGGGGATGCAGGACCTCCAGTGAGAAAATTCCGCTTAGAATGAACTCAATCCTGTTTTTCTGTTTTTTTTCCAGTTCATTAATTTCTGCTACTTTATTTACATTTCCAGTCACTCAGACATCAAACGTTAATGCTATTTATCGTCTTTTTTCCATCCATTTCTTTACTTCTTCTCGTTTCGTCTCGAAGGGATTGCGTGGATTGCCAGGTCCTCCGGGTCTTAGCGGAAAGCCAGGCAAGCGGGTAGGAGCTGTTACTGTCTTTAGATCCGGAGGTTGTGATGATTATTATTGCATGAGCGCGCTGATATTACACAGATCCATAAAACACCCGCTGTTCTGTGTGTTGCTCCTCAGGGTCGCTCGGGGGCAGACGGAGGTCGAGGAGCTCCAGGAGAGACAGGAGCGAAGGTGAGTGATTACAGTATTGGAGTCCTGCGTAAAAGGCTGGAAGGTCAAATCTCAGGACCACCAAACTGCCACTGCAGGTCCCTTGAGCAAGGTCTTTAACCCTTTAACTGCTGATTGTATAAATGAGATAAATGTAAGTGGCATCGGAAACGAGGATGTGTTAAATAAGTGTTAGTTTGAATTTTCCATCAGCTTCAAACTATTAAATGGCTGTTTAGCTTAAATGTTTTGTTTAGTGTGAAATTTCTTCCCTAGAGGAAGACCAGAGAGGAGGTATGTGGATGTGATAAATGAGGACAGGAAGTTAGTTGTGTGAGTGAAGAGGATGTAGAGAATAGGGGCAGATGGAGACAGATGATTCGCTGTGGAAACCCCTGAAAAAGGCAACAGCCAAAAGAAGAAAAAGAAGCTAATGCTAATCACCTGCTAATCCCCTCCTGCTAGCTTCATCCCCTGTCACACAGTTAGGAGACGAAAGAGTCTGTATTACTGACTGTATTACTTGGATCACCTGAGGCACCTGCAGCCAATCATAATCATGGAAATCAATTCATCTGGTCTCCTTCACTGTGATGCAGCGCTAGCATAAACCGTTGTACTTTTTTTAGCTAAAGGTTGCAGGCTTGTCTTCTGGTGGCTTTGCAACAGCTATCAATAGTATATGAAAGAAATGGTCTCCTCTGATTGGATGATTACCCTGTAATTGATAAAGAGAGAAAGGAAAAGGGAGGAAGAGAAAGAAGGAGAAACTTGGCTAACTCTGTTGTTTTTATTTTATAGGGTAAAGTAACAGAAGTATACGAATAGAAACACTGATTAGTGGGTTAAGAGTGTTGGGGCAGCTTGTGCCCCTGACAGGGCAACTAATGCTGTGAGACTCCATCAGGAGGAAGCCCAGGTCCTGTCTCTGTCCCCTGATTCCACACACAGACCTTCAACAGATGGAGAAGGTCTACAGAGACGAGCCATCAAACCCCTCTGACTGGCTTAGTGTGTGTGTGTGTGTGTGTGTGTGTGTGTGTGTGTGTGTGTGTGTGTGTGTGTGAGAATTAATAAGCAGGAATGACATTGAGGATGGAAAATGACTGTAGGGCTAGATATTGTAGTGTGTGTCAGAGAGGGAGAGAGAGAAGGTGGGAGATAGAGAGGAAAAAAGAGAGATAGAATACAAAAAAGAGAGAGAGAGAGAAAGAAAGAGAGACATAGAGAGAAATCCAGTTAATCTAATCTGAAATGCTGAAAAATATCTGATTGTCTGAGACTGAAAATGTATAGATTCTGGAAAGATTTCCTGATACGGACGACTCCTGGATTAACACTGGATTAGGGCGGGTTTGGTCAGCACACAATGATGACATCAGATGGTTATGATTGGTTGATTCAGGACTTGGCAAAATCATGTCCACCATAACTAGTCCGCTAACAGTATGTGTATTAGTTGAAAGTGGACTTGAATGATAACAAGTGTTCTAGAAGAATCAAACTCGTCTCTTTAAGTTGATTTACAGAATAATAATAATAACAAACGGAGTCGACTTTAAAATGAACCATTTTAGTGAAAAGTGAAAAGTGGCCGATTTAGTTTAAAAAAGTGTTAAAATAGTTCACTTACTAGTCCACCACTAGTACCACTGATTTTAGTGTACTTCTTAGAGAAAGTTTGCTTTGATATTTGTGCCTTTTTAAGCCCTTAAAATGTTTTTAAATTGCTTATGTCATTGATTCATTGATTGATTCATTTATTCATTCACTCACTCATTCATTTACTCACTCACTCATTCATTTACTTGTCACTCACTCACCCACTCACTCATGCACTGACTCATTCATTCATTCACTCATTTATTTACGCACTCACTCATTCCCTCATTCATTTACTCACTCACTCACGCACTCACTCATGCACCCACTCACTCATTCATTTACTCACTCATTTACTCACTATTCATTTACTTACTCACTTACCCACCTACTCACTCATGCACTCACTCACTCATTAATCCATTCACTCATTTATTTACTCACTCATTCATTCACTCACCCACTCATTCATTAATTCACTCATTTATTACTCGCTCACTCATTTACTCACTAGTCATTTACTCACTCACTCACTCACTTACTCACTCACTCCTTCATTAATTCACTAACTCATTCATTCATACATTCACTAAGTCATTCATTTATATATTCACTAACTCATTCATTCATTCATTTTACGTAACCAGGTAAAAATTAAAATCTGTTTAACAGAAGCTTTAAAATGGTTTGTAAACTATTAAAGTTGGCACAAAACTCAGGTCTGGGAAAAACTGTGTAACTTTAGCGCTTTTAACGATTAAAATTGTGTCAAAGCAGCTTTACAGAATAACTTTACTAAAAACAATCAGTTTAGTTGAATTAATATCCGTAAATTAAAAGTCCTCAAATGAACAAGTCAGAGACGACAGCAGCAAAGAACCATCAGTCCATCAGTGACAAAACCCTCGGGGAAGCCAGGTTCAGTCGGGGGGGTCAGTTCTCCTCTGACCAGATGAACCAGCAGGTTATTCCATCCTGCAGTAACGTTTCAGTGGAAGACAAAATATAAATTATAACAAACATTTGAGAAAAGTTTATAGCAGCCTTCTGACTTAGATTTTGGATTTATGTACCGTTACAGTGCGAACAGCACAAACTGTGTTTACACACGTTTTTCCCTTTGAGAAACTGGTGTTTATGTGTAATTAATGAAGGTTCCTTTTTTAATATTAAGGCCAGAAAACACATCAAATGAAGACAAATTTTACTGTGCTTTAGAATGTATGTGACAAATAAGCCCCTTTAGGGGCAGTGAGGACTAATGGTTAAATGTCTAAGGAAGACCAGGAAGACCTTGACCAATTAAGACAAATTTCCTTGTGCTGTAGAATCTGTGACAAATAATCCTCTTTACTCCCTGAGGGGCAGTGGTGGCCCAAATGGTTAAATGCCTAAGTTGTTGTTTGGAAGACCAGGAAGACCTGGGTTCAAGCTCCACCGCCGGCAGTCCGCCACTGTTGGCTTCTTGAGCAAGACCCTTGACCAATCAATATTCAGTTAACTGTGCCTTGGAATGTATGTGACTAATAAGCCCCTTTACCCCACCAGTGGTGGCTTAAATGGGTAAATGTCTAAGCTGTTTGGAAGACCAGGAAGACCTGGGTTCAAGCTCCACCACCAACAGTCTGCAATTTCCCTGTGCCGTAGAGTCTATGTGACAAATAAAGACAAACCAATCTAGTTTTTCCACTAAATCACAAAAAACAATATAATCATTTACATTTTGTAGGATATCCGCCAAACTATTACAAAACTGCTATGTTAGCAATTTTCTAGCAATTCCTACTAGCTAGTGAATTCTTCCTGTCAGACAGTCACTGGTTTAAGAAGCTGAATTGTTAAACTACTATTAACTAAGTGGTAAACCTCCATTGTTTCGGGTTTAACTATTACTACATGTTGTTCACTCTCTAGCTGTATTGCATTGCTGTGTTTACTGTAGGAATCAGAGCGAGAGCTTGCTATTTATCACATGCGTCCTGCTCATTTATCTCTATCTCTCATGCAGGGTGACAGAGGCTTTGATGGACTACCAGGGCTTCCAGGGGACAAAGGACACAGAGTGAGTGCTGCACAGGGCATCGCTTAATCAAATCCCACATCCCTGGCACTGCCGAGCACATCTGTTTAGCTGGGAGACGCCTGTGTGTCTCTGCGCAGCTGTGCAGTTAGCATCCTCCAAGCTTCTCTTTTATCTTAGTCCCCAGTTATTAGGGGTGTAAAGATACACGCTTGTGTTAGGATTCCCTTCGATTAGTTTTTTTATTTTATTTCTTAAATTATTGATTTCTTAGATTAACAAAAAAAAATCCCTATTTTATGTCACGTTCGGGGTGGATGAATCCGGAGACGAGGAGATAGAAAGAAACAGAACTTTATTACAGTTAAAAAGAAATAACAAAGAACAAAAATGAAGGAAACAAAAGAAACTTAGCTTAAGCTTCTAGTATTAGCTTTAGCATTAGCACGGGAGCTAACAGAGTACCAACTGAACCACAGGAGACCAGCCATGAACCCCACTGATGTTACTACGCCGGTTACTCAAGACCGAGACCGTATATACACGCAAACTAATTGGGGGAAACGGGCAACACCTGGACACAATGAGGGGACCCATTAACTAATGACAAGACCAGGAATAACAAGCCTAATCACATGACAAAAACAGAAATCACATGGGTACCAGAAACACAGACGTCCCAGGGTGCCCTCTGGTGGCAACAAGTTTTAATTTATTTGTATATTTTTATTAATATATTATATATCATATATTTATAGCTGTTTATGAAAAAAAAACCCTGGCGGTGTTTTTTTTTCCTACCGCTTTTCCACTGGGTCCTGGTCCCGGAGATGATGCGGGTGCTTGAGCCAAGGGTGGCACTCGTTCGGAACTGGCTCACATTTCCACTGGCACAGAGCAGTAACCTTTACGTGACCAATTGGTCTTTGGATCGGTTTAACCCTGTGGTTGCTATTTTCTCCACCATCTTGTCACACACACACCTTTTTCTTCTCTTACTCTCTAATTTGTCTTTGAATTTTCTGGCCAACCAGATGTCAGGGAGGGATGGGCTCCGTGTGAGATCCCATAATTTCCTACTATAAAGAAGGTGAAACTGAGTATGTGAGACGAACTATTATGTCCAAATCTTTTAGTATGCGAATTGCAGTACGCAGATGAGCTACTTAATCCCATCAAGGTTTTGAAATACGCATACGGCACATTTTGCTGTCCCATGATGCAGCAGATGAGACGACTCTTCAGATGCAGAAGTGGTGGAAAGCGGCGACGTTGCACTTTAAATACTTAAATCAGCTTTAAGTTCTAAAAGAAAAAAAAAATCATTGTTTTGTTGTAGTTAAATTGCAGTCGTTTATTATCATTTAGGTTAAAAATTAACCAACTAAAATCTGCGCAGCTGTGACGATGGATCGTAGGTCACATGACAATATCAAAATCGAGGATGTGGTAGATCTGAATCTTATTCATACTACCCTTAACCATACTACTGTATACAGACAGACTTGTTTAACGGTCGGGTAGTACGGAGCGGAAAAAAATGATTAGTTACGTGAATTGAATATTCGCTACGTTGGAATTTATTCGGCAAATACGTTTATTTCGTGTTTATTTCCATTTTAAGCGATTTGTCGTATCCATCACTCGTTTCTCATGCGATGCTTTATAATGCACAATAACACAGTGATGGAAACAGCAATTAAAATGCTACATTCATCCATAACTTGTGCAAGGAATTGTAATCGAGTTATTGGTCAGCATGTGCGCTATATATTTTTATATACACGATGCGAAGTGTTTACATCAGGATGGCCTGTGTCACGATGTACTGTTATGAGTTTAAATATAATAAATTACTTCAAGTATCACAAACTTTATATTTTGTCTGTTTAGGGGGATCGAGGAAAGCCAGGACAGCAAGGTCCACCCGGAGAGCCTGGCGAGAAGGTGATGAACTTATAAACTTCTAAATATTAAAGGAGTCATTTACAGAAATAATGAAATGTACGCAAATTGTTGTCGACTAGCTAACGTGTGTTAGTGTCTGAATTTTACATCCAAGGATAATGTGACTAACCAGAGTTTTAGAGCTACCAGTTTAACCATTAATTGTGTTAAATTGTTCACGTTTCTGGTATAAGAACTATAAATTAACCATAAAATAAAATAAAAAAATGATGTTGCGGGTTTTAAAGTCTGCATTTAGATCTCATGTATTAAGTGACCAAATTCCGATTTTTTTAGATATGAATCAGATTCATGTTTAAGCGTCTGCCATGTAAGCAGATAGACCTGTTAATGCAAGTCAAACGTTACTGAATAAGCGACGATGGTACTAGACTCCAACTCAGGTGGACACCAACAGCGATAAATATAACTTTGAGAAACAGTGTATTTTTATATTTATTTCTTTTTTTTTACTTTTCTGTGAACATAAAAAATAACACACTATCAAAAAATGAGGCTATAATGAGGCCTATAATGTAGCATAGCGATCAGTGCTATATTCGGCCAGACTCCTCCGATTTTTTCTCCACCTAAAGAGGGCACTGTTTTGCTGACGTTTAAAATGATAGAGAAGTAAAATATTAAATAATGATTTGGTTTTTGTTTATTGCATCAATTGATTATCGCACGCATTTACTTTCCTTTTCCGGTCAGTACGTCTACATAGGGTTGTTATGCCTAGTATAGTATAAATTCTGATATCGGATTCAGATCAGTTTTAAGAGATGATGTAAGCGGAGAATTAAAAAAAAAATCTGACATAGTCACCAAATCAGAATTGGACATCAACATTGGAATGGGTGGAGAAACATCTCAGTATTAAAGTGTGACAGGTGAAGATCAGCGAGAATCAAGGGGAAGGTAGAGAAGGTGGTGAGAGGAGATATATTGTAAGATTTCGAGACAGTGACACTGAGAAAGAGACGGGAGGAAGAGCTGAAGATGTTGAGGTTCTTTGGAAGTGACACTACCGGACGGGATTAGGAACGAGCACATCAAAGGGATGTCTCATGTTGGACGTTTCAGAGAAGACAGATTGAAATGTGGAGAGGAGGAGAAGTGGAAAATAAACCCCAGGAGGATGTTGGACATGGAGCTGCAAAGAGGAAGGATAGGGATGTGAGAAATGAGGATATGATGTCAGTGGGTGTGAGTGAAGAGGATGCAGAGGACAGGGCTTAGGTGAAGACAGATGATTCACTGTGGTGACCCCTGGAAGAAATAGCTGGGAAAAGAAGGAAGTAGAAGACTATAGGTAAATAATAGGTCAAGGATGAGTTCTACCTGGTTGCAGAACCGGGTCAGTCTGATTTTTCGGAATAGTCATCGCATTTATGTTTCTATCTCCAGATGTTTGTAAGAGCATTTTGCACAGTTTGTTTGCATCAGCTTTGCAGCTACAATTACACAACCGAGCAAGCGAACAAGAGACACCGGCGCACACGTCTCCACATCACAGTTCTGGGAAAAGGAAAAATCTTAATAACTTAATGTCATTTTCAGCTGCTTTAAAAGCCCGAATGCAGATTATGATCCTCAGCCTTAATTGAGTGTTTTAGTCCTTTAACTAATAAGCTTTTGTAGGCCTTCGTTTTCTTTCATTTTGTCTTAGAAATTGAATGAAAACCGACCCGGGGAACGGCGTCCACGGTGGATCACCATTATGCAAAACTGTGCGATGTATTATGCAGGGATTCATGCTGATCAAAGCTTTCGAGAGAGACAGAGCAGGAATATCTTTGCATGAATATCTTTTCATTTCAGACTCCTATTACTGAGATGCGGTGCACTTGTGAGGCACATAAGATGCTTAACTGCGGAATGATGGTTTTTTTTTATATTTATATATATATATATATATATATATATATATATATATATATATATATATATATATATATTTATATAGGGTGCGGATGGACCTGTGGGACCAGGAGGACAACCAGGTGAACCTGTAAGTACAACACACACACAAACACACACACATAAACACACACTCACATAGATGATTCACCTCATTATCTTTTTTCCATCTGGCCTACGGCTGATTATCTTCAACTCCAGCTCAAAGTGGTCCCCTGCAGGTGAACCGCTTTTTTAAATACATCAACCAGCGGAGCAAAAGCACAACGCTGGCAATGGCAGGAAGTGAGCTGTATTAAAGCAGGCCCAATCATGCACTTCTCAGCATTTAGACATGAAACAAAAAAAAGAAAGAAAGAGAGAGAGAAACTGCGCACTGCACACTGGAGATAAATACGGGGTTAGAGATCGATGTGCCAGGATAACGGCGAGGGAGGAGGAATGGAACCCTGGCCTGTATGATTATATTTCCATATCAATTACCTCCTCGGAGATCACAGATGTGGCTTCCGAACAGGTGGCTTGGCTGGTGTACAAAGTCTGAAAGCGATATAACCAAAACACACACACACACACACACATTCACATGCATGTTCATCTAGCCGAGTCTTCCATGCAATAAAAGCAGAAACATCTACCAGTGTTGGAAAACGATACCACTAGCGTAGGAGTGTGAGCGTATGATTACTCTCATAGGGAAGTGAATCCAAAAGTTAAACCTGATTGAGGTTTACAGATTTTCTTACATAGATGCATTGAGATTGAGGATTTCAGAAGACTTGACACAAACCCAGGTTCCTTCCTTGAAGATGCAAAAGACTAGTCGAATGAGCTAAATCTGGTAAAGAGAGGAAACAATGAGCGTGTTTTTTTCTAAGTGGATGTTATGATAATCCTGTGGTTCTTTCCAGGGCCAGAGAGGACTTGTTGGACCAAGAGGACCACCTGGACCAACCGGACAGCCTGTAGGTCAACCAAACACCAAAATGACTAAACATTAAAATTTTACTATCACTCATACTATTAACATCACCAATATCACTATTACCAACACTATCACTTTTACTATCACCATTACCACTGTCACTATCACCATTACCACCATCACCATATCACTATCACCTTTAGTAATACTGTCACTATTACCACATCACTATCACCATTACCACCATCACCATATCACTATCACCTTTACTAATACTGTCACTATTACCACATCACTATCACCATTACCACCATCACCATATCACTATCACCTTTACTAATATTGTCACTATTACCACATCACTATCACCATTACCACCATCACCATATCACTATCACCTTTACTAATATTGTCACTATCACTGTCACCACATCACTATCACCATCACTATCGGTATCACCTACACTAACACTTAAACTATCACCATAACCACCAATACGATTACTTATGCTATCACCATCATCACTATCACCTTCACCACTATCACTTTCTCCATCACCATAACTGTTACTATCATTATACTATTACATCACCACCACCACTATCACTGCATTTCACTGGCTCTGTACATGTGCCTTGCACAATGACAATAAAGTTGGTTCTAATCTAATCTAATCTAATCTAATCTAATCTAATCACTTCTACTATCACCATCATTTTACTAACATCTATACTATCACCAGGTCACTATCACCACCTTCACTAACACTTATACTGTAACTACCACCATAACCACATCATCATCACCTATTCATTTATTCATCTTCTATACCCACTTATTCCTTAATCTGGGGTCACAGGGATCTGCTGGAGTCTATTACAGTCGTCTCTGAAAGGGCGAAAGGCAGGAGAGGTACAACCTGGACAGGTCGCCAGTTTCTAACTATCTAACTAATAGTCTAACAATTCTAACATACATGTTTTTGGACTGTGGGAAGAAACCGGAGAACCCAGTGTAAACCCACACAAGCACTGGGAGAACATGCAAATTCCATACAGAAAGACCCCTGCAGGGGAAGGGTGCATGATTAGGAAAGGTGCATGATTGTAAAAATAATCGGTGATGAGTGGCAGGTAATACTAATTAGTGCCGATTGCTGGAAGGATAGAGTGAGGATATCGGTGCACCGTGACAATTAAAATGTGGTGTAATTTCTGTTTAAAAATATGAAAGCATATTAAGACAAATTAGTATGACTCCACCCACCAACTTGCTCCTAAAACAAAGACCACCTTTAGTTCTAGTACAGTCCTGGATCAAAGATCTGCAGAACGTTGAGGTCAGGTGACTTATGAGCGTGTGTTCTACATCTCTGATCGATGCATAAGGCTCATCTATAACGATCCCACATCAAACATCTCCCATCGTCCTGGCTTAAAGCCAGTAAAAAAAGAAGGGATTTCTGTAATGAAGTGCTGCTTAGATTATTTATAAAAATGTTCCGGATGTGATACTTTTAAAAAAGAGTTGATTATATTGTACTTTTTTATTCCAGTGCCAAATGTAATTTGTTTTCCTTTAGGGGATACGTGGCGTGGATGGGATTCAAGGTTCTAAAGGCAACCCGGTGAGCTGGAACAAAGTTTTCTTGCCTTGCTTGTTCATAACTTTAATGCATAACATTAACAAAAATCTATGGTAAGAAACATATGTGCTAGCTGGGTAGTTAAGGTGTTGGACTGCTAATCGGAAGATTGCAGGTTCAATTTCCAGTAGCACCAAGCTGCAAATGCTGGGCCCCTGAGCAAGGCCCTTAACTCTCAACTGTTCAGTTGGATTAAAAAAATGTAATACTTGTAAGTGGCTCTGGATAAGGACATCCGCTAAATACCATACATGTAAATGTATGTAAACGGAAGTTGGTGAAGTACAATTCTCCAAAAACTGAATAGAGAATGACATAAACAGGTGGACTAACTTGAGCAACCAAACAGGTGAGCTTTAAACAATGAATAATCCTGTCCTCTGGGGGTTGTTTAAGATGTCTGGTGGCAAATAGTGGGGCAGTAATTTTCTTATCAGTTTATAAGACAAAAATGTCTTGGGTTTGGTTTTAGTGCTGTTTTTTTTGCCTTCGGACCTACAAAAATGTGTGCCAAAATGACAGAAAAAACAGAAACAGTAAAGACTTTATGTCCCAGAATGCAATGCAGCTGGAAGACAAATTGAACCTAGAAGTTTCTGGACCTTTATCACACCAGAAGCTCTTGTTTTCCTCACAGAACAATGGTGTCTCTGGTAACTTTGCTAAAATTTGACCGAGAAGTCATGGTTTGCTTGGTGAAAGAACAAGGTGAAAAGTTCTAAGCTGGACAGGGGACACAAATTCCTTTCTATTCGAACCGTTTATTTTTTAGTTTAGGTATGTACTCCCGCATATGACTTTTAAAGAAGGCGCTTCATCCTACCTAATCAATTCTTTTTTTGGCGGAAATTCTTGATAGTCATTGTTTTGAATCAGAGCAGTCGGGTTCCCTGCAGTAACACTAGCGAGAGAATTCAGCTATTTGTTTTTAATGCACTGTGATTCTAATGGAGGTAGGGATACCCTGCTTCACTTACCGGACATTACTGAGATAAAGGTCCATTGCCAAGGTCCAGCTCGACTATTTAAACATTAAATATGTGATATTAGTATGAAATAGCACAGTTTAAGGAAGTACAGAACATTGAAAGACTAAAGGTCTAGAGCTCCGCCGCATCCTTCTCTAATCAGATTCCATAGAATGTCTGCTCTCGCTGAAGTACCAGCTCATAATATAGTACGAGTGCATAAAATCATGCTCAGCTGCTCCATCAAATTTCACAGCCATCATAAACATAAAAGATGAATGATGACTCGCTCCTTTCCTCTGTTCGAAGGGTCCATCAGGAGAGCCGGGTCCTCCGGGGCAGCAGGGGAACCCAGGAGCACAGGTAGGCCTGGTGTTTATATCAGCACAGGAATGAACCAGATGTGTGTAACAGCATACTCATCACGCTTCTGTCTCTCTCTCAGGGCTTTCCAGGTCCTCAGGGTTCTATCGGCATGCCCGGAGAAAAGGTGAGCTGTGTGTGTATGCGTGTGTATGTGTGGGGGTGAGGGTTGATTTTTGACCTTCTTTAGAGAGCAGTACTAAGCGGAGTGTGTTCCACCGTAATCCTGGCAGATAGTCGATAGTGAGTCCACACTGAAAGTCTAGGAGAGTGGCTTAAATCCTGTTAGCACTAAATAAATAACAAACAACATGAACGAACAGTGTGAGTGCAGAGTTCCAGGAACTCGAAGCGTATGATCGGAGCATTAGTGAGTCGGAGAACAACCATTTAACGAGGTATGTGATGTTTGACGCCACAAAATCTGATCTTGGCTTCAGCGATGCTAGCAGGAATTTACTTGTAAAAAACAGTGTTAGCATTGCTATGTCACATTTCTATGTTGGGGTAACTTTGTCTTATAATATAATAAAAAATAATCTGAACTAATCTAATCTAAAATGACCTAAACTAATATCATTTTATCTAAAGCAGTGTAATCTATTTTAATCTAAAACAATCTGATCGAAACTAATCTGAATCAATTTGTTTTGAAATAATCTGATCTAATCTAAAATAATCTGATTCAAATCAATCTAATCTAATCTAATTTAAATTCCCCCAGTTAAGAAGCTGGGGTTCACCCTGGTTCGCGTCTCTCTTCATGATGCGGTGCTGTAATGGCCGTCTTGTGTTCATTTCTCAAAGCGGCCACAACATCACACCATATATCGATGGATCTGGTATTACAAAATCGATAACAAATAACAACAAAACAACACTTAAATATAACCATTTAATTGGTCGATCCCTACATAAGTGGCTGTTGGTGAGAGATGGTATCTCAGTGGTTAAGGTGTCGAATCATTTTTAAACAACTGTTAACCAGAAGATTGTAGGTTCGATTCCCAGTACAACACAGTTACCACTCCTGGGCCCCTGTAATTTAATTATATAAATAAAATGAATGTAAATCACACTTGATAAAGATGTCTGTCAAATGCCGTACATTTGAATAGCAGTTTGGTGATCAACAATTCAGAGTATTAACCACGCTAGGCTACCAAAAATGTATGACTGTGATGAATAAGACGCCTGCTATCCATCAGAAGATGATTGGTTTGAATCCCGGCTGGATATAAATGTGCCGTGTATGTGGTTTTCAATCATTGCTTTCTTCAAGGATTTGGGGTTTGGTTTTTATTCCCTATTTGTGTTGTGTGTGTGTGTGTGTGTGTGCGCGTGGGTGTGTAAGTGAGTGTGTTTCACTCTAACAAAGCATCATCGGCTTTCCAGTCATGATCCACACGTCTGACAGCATCCGTTCCCCTGAAAAGAAGGTTTCCTGTAATAGCAGCGGCTGTAATTTACAGCAGGGTCTCCACACCGACAGGCACATTCGTATTGGGGGTTTAATGAACACGCAGAAACTCGAGTTGTCAGAATCTGTTAATTAATGAACACAGTGAAGTGAGAGCTGCTGATTCTCACACACACACACACACACACACGCCGCCTCACGCTGTCTTTTATACTTGTGTTGCTTGTGAGAGCTTTTTCTTATGCTCATTGGAAGCTACAGTAAATCAGTTTTCTTAAAACACACGGGAATCAGAGGGAGGTGGAGGAGGTGGAGGAGTCGGGTGGAGATCTGATCTGGTAGAAAACCATTTCTAAAGACCTAAAAGTACCTGCACAAAGGAACCGAACTTAGAACCGAATCTCCAGCAAACATTGTCTCTAATATTAATTTATAATATTCATTAATTTTTTCTGTGATGCCATAAAGACTTGAAATGTATTTAGGGCGAATTATTTATATCTGATTCACCTCATTGCATCATATCTAGTTATTTATTTATTTGTTGATTTATTTAGTTAGTTAGTTGATGAGTTAGTTAGTTGCCATATGCCAGTATGCCGTGTAGTTGCCAAATACGAATAAAGCAATTTAGATCATCTATGGTTTATCAATGAAATAAATTTATATTTATAATCATATTTAATAAACTTTGTATTTTTGTTGCATTTTAGTTTAATAATGATTTTTAATTTTTATTTATTTAGTTACTTACACATCAATTTAAAATGAATTATTTTTAAATATTAAACAAATGTACGATTTGTAAACCTGTGTGTGTGTGTGTGTGTGTGTGTGTGTGTGATCGTCTCTCCGAACAGGGCCCTCAGGGGAAGACAGGAATGCAGGGGCTTTCTGGGATCGATGGTCCTCCGGTGAGTTCCTAACAGCTTTGTTTTTTCTGCTTTCCTCCAGCAGGGGGAGATGCTGAGTATGTCCTTCTGTGTGCTCACATGCCATCTGTGGTGAGAATTACAGGGGTGCAGTCTTTGTGTGTTTGTTATTGTGTGTGTGTGTGTGTGTGTGAGTGGTACGGTGGTCAGGCCCTGTGTGTTAGCTCGTTAGCTAATTTGTTATTAGTGTTTGTCATTAGCATGCGTTTATATTAACACCTGGTCATTGTGTTCCATTTACAGGGACATCCAGGCAGAGAGGGACCAGCTGGAGAGAAGGGCTTATCGGTGAGCTTAACACACACACACACACACACACACACACACACATACACACGTGCAAACACAGCACATACACAAACCCTGAGCCTAACACACAATCATCCACTAACACAAACGGGCTTATACACTCACACACATAGACACACACACACACACACACACACACATACAGAGTCTCTAGTATGCACACAGAGAATCTAATACACACACACACACACACACACATACACACACACACAGTCTGGTGCACACATGCACAAATACACTCTCCAGTATGCACACACACAAAGTCTTACACACACACAGAGTTTAATACACACACACACATTCAGATTTTCACACATTACACAGACTGTCTAGTATGCATACACACATATTGCAATACACACACACACACACACACACACTAATATAGACACACATATAGTCTAACGCACACACACACACACTCTAATACAGACTTACACACACACACACACACACACACTCACACATATAGTCTGATACACACAAATACACACACTCACACACTCTAATATAGACTTACACACACATACAAACACACACACACTCACATATATAGTCTGATACACACACATACACACACTGACACACTCTAATATAGACTCACACACACATACAAACACACCCACACACACACACACACACACACACACACAAACAGATGCTCCACTAACCTGGAGTAGAAGTGGCCTGAGACGGAGGAAGCGTGTGTGTCCGGAGTGTGTGCTGGGAGGTGGAGTGTGTGACGCCCTGCATCCTCTCACTTCCTGCTGCAGCTGCTCGAGCTGTGTCTCTGCCGCCCGCCGAGCCGTCGCATTTCTGCTCGTTTGTTCCAGTGCGAGTGTAATTGCGCAGCGGAACAATCGTGCTATTAGCAGCATGTGCTAACGCACTGCTAGTCTTCCGCACACACTCGCGATCACTCCACCTTAATGTGTGTGTTCACATTAACACACTGTCAGGTCTTCCCCACACACACTCGTGTTCAGTCTACCTCACTGTGTGTGTTCACATTAACACACTGTCAGGTCTTCCCCACACACACTCGTGTTCACTCTACCTCACTGTGTGTGTTCACATTAACACACTGTCAGGTCTTCCCCACACACTCGCGTTCACTTTCACTTTACCTCACTGTGTGTGTTCACATCACAACACACTGTCCGCACACAATCGCGTCAGGTCTTCCCCACACACACTCGTGTTCACTCTACCTCACTGTGTGTGTTCACATTAACACACTGCCACTTGGAGTGTAAGTGGACAGGAAACTCACTCAGTGTGTAAATAGAAACACGTCCAATCTTCTGTCTGTCTCTGCTCTTTGTAGGGACTGACCGGAGCCCAGGGGCCCATCGGATACCCGGGGCCTCGAGGAGTTAAGGTGAGTGAGTGAAGCTGTGAAACTGATCAGAGGTTAAACTTTCTTTTATTCTTATGTCATAATTAAATTAAATTCACACACTAGAGCGAAAGTGTATAAAGTAATTACACAAGATTACACAAGGGTATGTTGTGTACAATCTTCCATGGAACAAACACTAACACACATGCACACACACACACACACACACACCATGCTGCATAATTAGGCTCATAATTAAAAACAACGTCTTTAATTTTTTTAGGTGCAATTTTCTGATGTATGTGTTCTTTTGCCAGACACACACACACGCACACACACAAACACACACACTTACTATGCTGTAGCTAAAATTCAAAAAACACACACTGTGTCAAAAGTGTATATAGTAATTTTAAAAGATTATGTAGTGTACAATAGTAACTACATCGCACACACACACACACACACACACACACACTCCTTGCTGCAGCTGAAAGATGTTTGCTGTCTGATACACACACTGTGTCATAGTGTATAAATTAATTACATAAGGTTATGTTGTGTTCAACCTTTTACTGCACACACACACACACACACACACACACACACACAATGCTGCAGCTAAGAGAAACCTGCTGTTAAAGACACACAATATGTCCAACCTTCTACTGCACCCTAGAAAATAACTAGGTAAATAAATCAGCAAAAGAATTTGCTTGTTTGTAAAGCATTACATCGATTGGTCACGTAAAAAAAAAAAAAAAAACATGATTGGCTGAAATTGCAAAGTCTTAACTCAAAGTCTTTCTTAGCACTTTTTAAATAAATAAAATAAAATAAATTTGTGACTTTATTGTCATTGTGTAAGGTACGTGTACAGAGCCAATGAAATGCAGTGTTTTTCACATATCCCATCTTAGTAAGTTGGGGGTCAGAGCACAGGGTCAGCTATGGTACAGCGCCCCTGGAGCAGGAGGGGGGGGGTTAAGGGTCTTGCTCAAGGACCCAACAGTGGTTGACTTGCCAGTGGTGGGGCTTGAACCCAGGTGTTTCTGGTCTTCAGATCAGCGACTCAGCACCTTAACCATTTGAGCCACCACTGCCCTTTAATGGTGTAACTTTAATAGTTGCAATCGTGACACTGTGAAATCCTTAAGGGACCAATTTCACTGAAACTGGAGACTCCTTCACTGTATAATTAAATACACGGTACATACCAACCTGGAAAATTTATGGAATTTTAAAAACTGAAAAACTGGAAAAAATTTGGAATTAAAAAAAAAAAAAAATTTAAAAAGTCATGGAAGTTAAACCTCCTAACTTTTATAATATTATAATAATATAATAATAATAATAATAATAATAATAATAATAATGTCTGTTCAAGCATTAATTCAAAAATTCTACTTGGATCTTTTCAATTAATTTATTTGAAAATGTCTCTTTTGGGAATCCACACTGTACATGAAGTGAAGGTTCTATAGACAGAGTATGTGTGTGTGTGTGTGTGTGTATGTGTGTGTGTGTGTTTTTCTGTTGTGTATCATATTATAAAAGCAATTCGGTGCACTTATTCCGAGCCGTCGATATCTGAGCGTCTCTACCTGGGGGTTCGAATTTTTTCCCTCCCGGAGGCGATGTTGCGTGCTGAGACTAACGCGGCAGCGCTGATGCTCTTTTGTTCTTTTCCACAGGGCGCTGACGGCGTCCGAGGGCTGAAAGGAAGCAAAGGAGAAAAGGTAAAAAATCGCTCTTTCTCTTTCCCGCTATCGCCAGTCTCTTAGAAGTCAAAGATACTCTGGAGAATCAGGGTTCCTCCCTCAGCACTTATCACTGGCAGAGATAAGGCCAGGCTGCCATGCCAGTAACGGCGTCTCCAGATAAATTGTTTTCTATAACATACGCCTGACCAGCTCATATTTCCTGCACCAAAGTGAAAAAAAAGCTTGGTGTGCAATGTAGTGAAAAATCCAGTTAGTGATGGATGAGCGCTTCTGGTGTGTTCACGACAGGGAGAAGATGGCTTCCCGGGGACCAAAGGTGACATGGGAGCTGAAGGAGATCGAGTAAGAGTCTTTTATGGTTCTGTTTCAAACTGCGTCTGTTTTTTAAAAGACACCTTCCAGCACTTGGATTCCAATCAGAATGTAAGACAGTAGTCATAGTTCACTCTCTCTCTCGCCCTCCCTCTCTCTCTCTCTCTCTTGCTCTCGCTGTGTGTGTGTCTGTGGTTGTAGGGTGACATTGGACCTTCTGGTCCTCGTGGTGAGGACGGAACGGAGGGGCTTAAGGGCCAGTTAGGCCCTCAGGGAGAATCTGGACCTCCAGGAATAGCTGGAGAAAAGGTTACTATATTAAACACTACAATTTTTAAAAAAAAATCTTGTTATTTAAATTTTTTTCTTTATTTTTGGTTTATTTGGCGAAATGAAAACAAAATCATTGTTAATCTTAATCTTAAACTGTAATTATCAGCAAGTCTTTGGATTCTACTTTCAAAAAAACTATGTAAATAAATAACCTTTATAAATAAATAACGCTCGCCTGTTTTAAAGACTTTCCCGTGTGGGAACAGCATCATATCAACAATTATAATGTTTTGGAGTGGAAGAACGTTCATGTCCTGCGAGTCGAATCCTGACTCTGACTCAACACCTTAAGGAACCCTGACTGCACCCCAGACCTTCTCACCTCAACATTAGTGTCTGATCTCACCAATACTATTGGAACTGAATAAACCCAAATCCACACAGTCACATGACACAATCGAATGGAAAGTCTTTCCAGGCGTGTCGAGGTTATTATAGGATGTTCTGTTCTAAATCACATATGGATGTAATAGTCAGGTGTATTTTTTTCTATATAGTGTATATTTATTATGTTTTTCCAGAACGTTTAGGCACAAACCTTTAAGCAACCGTTTGTTCAGTCAGTTTTAGAACAAATAACCTTGGTATACATTGTAAATGTATCCCGTGTTCATTTCCTTCATCTCCTCAGGGCAAACTCGGAGTCCCAGGGTTACCCGGCTATCCAGGAAGACAAGGCCTTAAGGTAAGCGTGCTGCTCATTCTACCTTGTGGACGAAGCCCAAAAAGAAGCTGCCGGCGACGGGAGATGAGTGATGGCGGAAAATGTCTTGCTACATTAATATTTCACTATCTCAATTAAACCCGGGTAAATTAATGCCTATTAAAGGCTGTGTTTCATTAATAGCTTATCAAAGACAACAATTAATTTTGGGTTTATTTATGGTAATGTGATTTCTGAGGTTAATTTGTGGTTAATTAAATCTAGACTTAGATTAATGAGATGAATACACTAATTGATTAGCCTCTGCTCTGGCCTGCAGGGATCCGTCGGCTTTCCGGGAGCGTCGGGTGTGCCAGGAGAGAAGGGGAAGAGGGTAAGCGAGACACAAAGGCAATTTTTGTGTGTATAGGCGTGTGTGTGTGTGTGTGTGGCTAATTGTGTGCTTTTTTTAATCCTCTGTCTTTGCAGGGCTCGGCAGGTACACCAGGTGCAGCAGGTGAACGAGGTCCAAATGTAAGTGTAATAGCTCTACACACCAACACACACAGACACAAACACACACACACACACACATATAAATTTATATGAGAAATATGAATAATGGTCTCCAATTATCTCTTCAGTAAAATAAGAAGGTTATCATTTTTAAAGCTTTAAGATGCTTGTGAGACAAATTAGCATATCAATAACAGACCACGCCCCTTTCCTTTAATCTGACTCCACCTTCAACTGAAGAATCTCAGATGCCAGAGCTCCTTAGAAAAATCTTCTCTCTTACATTTACAACCTTTCTATTTCTCAATCGGGTTATCCATTTACATGAATCTTATTTTTGTAATCCACCTGAGGGTCAGGGGCCTTTCACAGGGGCCCAGCAGTGGCAGCTTGGTGGTGCTTAGAACTGATCTTCCAATTACCTTGACCACTAAGCTCCAACTTGCCCTCTTCCTCTGTTTGTGTTTCATTCCATTACTATGGATACTCTTTTATTTTCTCAGTTTCTAGGCAACACATTGGAGTGTGAACATGCCTAAGGAAACTAATTAGCTAAGGAATTAATTATTTGGTAATAAATAAACAGGAACCGAAAACAGCTGTTTTTGGCACACAATTGCAAGGACTATATATATATATATTTAATTTTTAGCTTTTATTCTCCTTCCATGACATTGTTAATCAAAATGGCATTTAGTCATTTACATTCACGTCATTTGGCATTTGTCCTTATCCAGAGTGACTTACATTTATCTCATATATACATCTGAGCAATTGAGGGGCCCAACAGTGGCAACTTGGTGCTGCTGGAAATCAAACACTGATCCTCCAGTTAGCAGTCCAACACCTTAACCACTAGTCAGTGTATGGTTGTGTAGTTGACATAAAATTTAAATACGAGTACTTTGACTGGCGGCAGGGCTCATTTTAGGGCTAGAAAAAATAAATGAATTATTGGCTTGCAAAATAGAACGTGTTTCGGAGTTATCTTGAAAATAATATGAATATTGCAGAATATTATAGTAGAATATATGCAGAGGAAGAGATTTTAAATGATAGAATATGTACTAAACTATATTATACTAAACTATATACAACTGATTATATGCAGTGGAATATTTACTACACTATACTATACTACTGTATACTGGGGGAAGTGGTGGTTCAGTGGACTGCTGCTTGGAAGATCATAGGTTCGAATCCCAGCACCACCATGCTGGCACTATTGGGCCCTTGAGTAACTCCTTATCTGCTCAACTGAATGAAATGTAGATAAATGGAAGTTGCACTGTTGTCTGCCAAATACAAAAAAATGTAAATGTTTACTATACTATAACCAGTAGAATAAAGGAGAGTGGTAGCAGTTAAGGTGTTGGACTGCTGACCAGGAGATTGTGGGTTTAAATCCCAGCACCCACAAGCAACTCAAGCACGTACCTTGCAGGGAAGATACCATGATCAAGAAGGCAGTTCACCCAGGGCAAAGCTTAATTATTGCACTCTGCTTGTGCTGACCCCTGCGAATTCCCCAAATGTGTGAATCTCAACTGTATAATTTCTAGCGGTGGTCATTACGTTTGGACTCTCCCCTGATTTTTTTAGCCCCACCACCACCGCCAGTCAGCCATTGTTTGGCCCTTGAGCAAGACCCAGGGGCGCTGTATGATAGCTGACCCTGTGCTCTGACCGCAATTTTCTAAGATGTAAAGCAAGAATTTCACTCTGCTGTAGAGTCCATGTGACAAATAAAGACATTTACATTACATTTAATGAGATAAATGCAAGTCACTCTGGATAAGAAATGTCTGCCAGAAATGTATATGTAACTATAATATATCAGAATATTTGGTAATATAAGACTGTGCTATGAGTATTAGTTAAAAATGCATCAGGGCATGTGGTGTGCTATTAATGTATCCTCACTATTGTTTGTCATTGATTGTAGTAAAGAAGTTGCTTTGGACAGTAAATTTAAAAAGCCCACAAATGTTCACCTCTACTACCCCAATCTAATTAAATTTCCCAACAGACATTATTAAATGGTAGAGCAAGCCGACTGATTAAAGCTTAGTTGCTTTTAGCAAACTGAGCCTTTAGCGTTATGCTGAAACTTTGCTGAATAAGGTCAAACTGTGCAATAATTAACTGATTTACGACTATGTCACTGTGACCGCAGGGGGCACGGGGAGGCAGAGGGCCACGGGGGGCAACAGGAGTGCCAGGAACCAAGGTAAGAAATATCTTTAGCTTTCTTCAGTCTTGTTCGGGAAATATGATGAAGGCCGACTTGCCAAAAAAACTGTTCAGAATGCATTGAGTTCCCATGTTTCATTTCTTTTTTTTGATAGGGCTCTTCTGGCCATGACGGCCCACCGGGTCCCCCAGGAGACAAGGTACAATTTCTCTATTAAAGAGTGTTCTAACTTTTTCTACATATATAAATGTATTCCTATAGCAAATGTGCACTGATGTAAAAACCAAAGCTCATTATCACGCTACAGTTCCAAATTGTTGTTAACGTATATGTTTCCCGATAAAAGTAAGACAGATTGTGTTTCCTGTTGCATGCAGTTTTCTAACACACTGTGTTACTTTTACAGGCAGGCACAGAATAAGTGCTGAACTAGTAGTTCTTAGTTTATAGTATAAAAAAAATCATGCAACAATACCTTCAAGAACTTTCATCTTTTTTTTTTCTCTGCTCTGTTGTTACAGGGTCCTCAGGGACCGCAGGGACAAAATGGTTATTCAGGACCCAAGGGACCAAATGTAAGCATTATATATGGTTATAATAGCACTGCTGTCTATGGTGGTTATTCTGATGCAGTTCTAAGGTTTTGCAAACTTTTTTAGGGCCCTCCAGGAAAGGATGGGTTGCCAGGACATCCGGGCCAAAGGGGGGAGCCGGTGAGTGTAATGAAAGAAAATTGTTTACTTCTCAAGCAAAACTTGCTATAAATTGCAATTTCAAAATTATCATTGGAAATTGGGTAAATATGGCAATTGCATTTCTTCATGCAGGGATTCCAAGGGAAAACAGGATCACCAGGACCTGTCGGAGTGGTCGGACCACAGGTGAGACAAAAGACAGAGAAATTGTTGACCTTTTCTGCAAGACAATTTGGTATTTTGTAGATTAAATATACATGTTGTATGGAATATTTTAGGGCAAAACTGGAGAGACTGGTCCACCTGGGGAAAGAGGTCATCCAGGGTCACCCGGACCTCCTGGAGAGCAAGGTTTACCTGGAACGGCAGGAAAAGAGGGTTCTAAGGTAAGTAAGCACCACTACATTACCTTGTTTTTATTACATTAACATCGATTGTGTGCTTTAAAACAAGCATTGTTATTCCCAGCGGGTCTGAGTGATATTGCTGATGATTTTCAGTGAGAAAGCAAACTGTTAGTTCTTGTTGAAATAGAAGAGTCTGTGGTGTTTTCTGGCTTCCAGGGTGATCTGGGCCCCATGGGGATTCCTGGAAAGAGTGGACCTGCTGGGCGCCGTGGGTTTAGAGGCAGTCGAGGCATGCCAGGCACCGCGGTATAACACACCTCAATTCATTTGATCTTGCCCTCTAAGGCTTCAGAATTGGCAGAATGTACTATGTTGAGAATGTTCATTAGAATACATAGCAGGAGTGCTGTAGGCAAACACTGTTTCATGTTGCTTGAATTATTTACTGTGTTTGTGTTTTTCTCTGTGGATTGTCAGGGTGCTGCTGGTTTGAAAGGTGAAGAAGGACCTCCTGGTGCTTCAGGAGCAATCGTAAGTCCAGTTTGAGATAGCAAGTCTTGAAATTGATAATGTTAGCAAGTTTCTAAAATGATGGAAATATAAGAATAAAATAACACTAATAAGTAGGGACTGTTTCTAAAATGATCAGCAGGAATTGTGTCCCAAATTATTCTATTAAGGACATCAGGATCCTTGCATACAGTAAACATTATTAACCGTGTATCCTTTCTCACCCAGAGACACTATATGAAATGAGAGGACAGCAGAGACAGGGTCTAAAATAATGTCCAAGGTAAAGCTGAAACAAGATATAAAATAATAATGTCAGAAAGGACAGCAGGACCAAAGTTTAAAATTATGTCAGAGAGGACAGCAGAAACAGGGTATAAAATGTCAGAGAGGACATAATTACCAAATCAACAAATGATGCCACAGTGGACTGCAGAAACAGGGTATAAAATTATATCTAAAAGACAACAGGAACAAAGCATAAAATAATTGAAAGGACAGCAGGGACAAAGTATAAAATAATGTCGAAGAGGACAGCAGGAACAGGGAGCATTAAATGTTAAAGAGGAAAGTGGGCACTGAGCATAAAAATCTTACATCAGGTGTCTTGATCCATAAACATGTTTCCACAGGGTCCTACTGGTGAGAGAGGCCCTTCTGGGTCAGCCGGTGGAATTGGCCTTCCTGGCCGTCCTGGAGGACCCGGGCCTGCCGGTCCAATGGGCGAGAAAGGAGAACCAGTAAGGAAGAAGTTTTCTGTGCAGTTAAAGCATTATGTGCGTGTCAATGTTTTTTAGCTCATAGCTTACTGTTTTTTTTTCTTTTAAGGGGGAGAAAGGACCAACAGGTCCTGCTGGACAGGATGGAGAACAAGGAACTGTTGGTCTACCAGGAGCTGCTGGGCCACCTGGTCCACCTGGAGAGGATGGTGATAAGGTCCGTGAACAGTATACTTCTGGAATAATTGATGACGATGATGTGACATGCTAAACCATATTGCATATTTTAATTTGACCATTATGTTATTAATAATATAGTCAATATTAGCAGGATTACATAACATTAACATAAGCCCTTTATAACAGCTATTCTAAGTAACTTCATCTGTTATAAGCTTCCATTATCTAGTGGTTTAACCAGTGTTGGTCTTGACATAACACTTGAGCTAAGCTGTTATCCAGTCCTAATTCCAATTTTATTACATGACTCTCAAAATGTCACTTGTTTCAAGTGTTAAGTGTATGTGTAGTTCTCAATCACAGCTCAATGGTTAATGTGTTGGACTTCGGGTTTATTTCCCAACACCACCAAGCTGCCACTTCTGGACCCCTAGTCCAGGCCCTTATAACCCTCAACTCAAAAATGTATTTGCCAGATATACTGCAATTCAAAATGTTTTTTAATGTTATGACTTGGTTTTTAACAGTCCGCCATATGTGTTTCTATAGGGTGAAACTGGAGGTCCAGGCCAGAAAGGAAGCAAAGGAGACAAAGGAGAGCTAGTAAGAATGACTTAATTTTCTTAAAAGTCATTAAGTAAACAACAATTTAAAATTAATTTTCTTAAAAGTCATTAAGTAAAAAATAAAAATATCAGAACATTGTTTTTTTTCCTAGGGACCTCCAGGATCAACGGGAAGTGTAGGACCTATTGGACCACCAGGGCTACTGGTACATCTTCCATTTTAATTATTATATTTATAGTTATTATATAACTACTTATATTTATGTATAGCAATAAGTATATTTTATAATGGGTTAGAAGGTTCTTTCATTTCTGTGGATGTTTTGATTGTGATGATGTGTGAACGAATTTCACAACTAGTGAATACATGGGCAACGTAATAGACCTTGTTGTGTAATGTAGGACTGTATAAACAGAAAAAGCTCAGTGTTTAAAAGTTTGTCAAACCACACTCTATTAGGGTTTGGATGGGGAGCCAGGGCCCCGGGGCCAACAGGGGATGCATGGACCAAAAGGTGATGAAGGACCTCGAGGATTTGTAGGTACCACCGGGCCAACAGGACTGCAGGTAATATATTTTCTTTAATGGCCTGCATTTAATATGGTTTATACTGTGACTTTAATGGCCTGTACCTTTGTGTAATCAGGGAATGCCTGGACCCCCTGGAGAGAAGGGAGAGAGCGGTCATGTCGGACCACTGGTAAAATACAGTCTCCGTTTTTTTGGGGTTTTTATTCTAACATTTTTATAGCTGTTTTAAATAAAAAATGACCCATTCAATGGATTGGCTCAATAGTATTCCAAATTACGAGACCTCCATCTTGTTAAGGTTATGCAAATTGTTTTGGGTTTTAAGTTACGTAATACATATAAATACACATATAAAACCTTATTGCAGCATGCATAATGTATACATAAGGGTGAATTAGGACAAGTGGCTTTACAGCGAACTGTACTTTATTATTATTATTTTTATTGTAATTACTATAGTTAATATAAATATCACTTTGTAACATTAAATAAATTAAAATGCTTTAATCAAGAGAGAGACGAATATACCGTCACTATACATCATTACACAGTCATAAGGTTGTTATAGGTTTTATATAAACAGAAGCAAAGACAGCTCCTATTACATAAGTATGTTATATACCAGAAGTATGTTGAGTTTTAAAGTCGGAAGTTATTAATTATTTATGCTAACAAAAATCCGTCACATGACTCAGCTGTCAGGAATACGTACTAATAAACGTTTTAGTCTTTTTATGTAGTGCAAATGTTGAGATTGTGTAGCTTCATAAACATCCTCCTTAAGTATCACAGTCATTTAGTAAATCACTAATCAATCAAATTTTGGAAGTGGCAATAAGGCGTTTGTTTAAATGCGTAAGTCTGTGTGAAGCTGCGGAATCTGTCACTCATGACAAACGTTAATTCGTTAAGCTCCGCCTCTTACGTTAGGATTAGACAATAATCAAATCTGCGTAGAATGAGTGGATGCTTTTTATTTGAGAAAATGGATACAGGTTTCTAAGTAATTTCAGTCAATAGATTAATTTTTTATTTATCTCTATAATTGGTATACGTTTAGGATTAATAATTATCATGGAGGTACGTTAAGAATATCTAGGATTTGAACCCAAAGGGGCGTGAATCACATTTCCAAACCACAAATCGAATAAAGACTCTGAATGAGAGGCGGTATCTTAATAAAATCTAGAAGCAAAACAAATTAGCAAATTAGCGCTCAGTAGTAAATGAAATAGCAAATTATTTAAAGAAATAGTGTGTGTGTGTCTTCTGTAAAGGTTATTAGACATCATTAAATGGTGCCAAAAAGTAAATTAGTTATGGATCATTGCAAATGTACAATATTAGTGGAACAATGCTATAACCAGAGGAGGAACCTGGATGCTATCCTACTTACAGTCAGTACTTATGGCTATTCCTAAACATTCTATAACTTCTTCAATGTCTCCACTGTTTACATGTTTAGATGCCAGAATGATAGAAGCAGAGAAGTTACATTAAGATATGAAATGAAGGCACTGATGGATTAGAGAAAGTGACTGCGGCAGATATTAATCAGATTAGCCCGAGTCTGGACTATCTAATGAGCAGGATACTTTCCGTCTGGCTTCTCGTGCCTTGTCAGATATGGAAAAAATGTTTGACAAAAGCTGTTTTAGACAAAGTGCAGCAAAGATCCAAGGATATCTTTCGATATATATGGATGCTGAAGGTCATTCGATTTTTTCCTTTCTTCTCGCAGAGTCAGAATTCATTTTATAAAGTGTTATTCTTTAGTGTGTGCAGGCAGATGCTTTATTCACTACAGGGTTTAATGGGTGAGATGTGTAGAAATTGAGGTTGAGGTTAGTAACAGATATTAGGTTTAAGTTTGTGGTTGGGGTAAATCCTGAAACTTAGTAGTTCATGATTTGCATCAGGATTGTGGTTAGTTTATTTGGGGCTGGAATTGCTGTTAGAGGTGGGGTTTAGACTAGGGATTTAGATTTAAATTGGGGTTGCGGGTTAAGGGGTAAAGATTGTTTCTTGCATAACAACAGAGTTTGGAGTTGGTAATAAGAGTAGACTACAAATGGTTTGGGTTTGAGGGTTAGGTAAATCCAGTTGTTCGGTTTAGGATCAAGATTGAGATTAAAGCTAGTTTATTATTAGGGTCAGTTGTAATAGCTAGGATAAGTTTAATAGTTGGGGTAAAGTTAGGTTTAAGGTCAGGTTTGTGTTTAGAATTAAGGTTAGGGTTTAATTCAGGACTAATAGTTGGGATGAGGTTTATGGTTTGATTAAAGTTAGGTTTGGTTTAGGCATTAAGGTTAGGGTTTGAGTTAGAACTAATAGATCAGATTAGGTTTATGGTTTGGGTAAACTTAGGTTTAAGGTTTAAGGTCTCTGTTTAGCATTAAGGTAAGTGTTTGAGTTATTGCTAATATTTGGGATTAGGTTTATGGTTTGGGTAAAGTTAGGTGTCAAATACATTTTTGGTTTAGAATTAAATGTTGGCTTTAAATCAGTATTATTGGTTGGGATTAGGTTTAAATTTTGTTTAAAGATCAAAGTTAGAGTGTGGGCTAGGATTGAGGTTGATCTTGAGGTTAGTACTTAGGGTTGCAATTAGGTTTAAGGTTAAGGTTGGGTTTAGAATTAAAATCAGCCTTCGAGTCAGTAAGTATGTTTGGGATTAGGTTTGAGATTTGGTTAAATTTAAATTAAAGGTTAGGGTTGGATTTAGGATTAAGGTTTGGCTTCGAACCAGCACTAATGTTTGAGAATAGGTTATGTGTACAGGTTAGGTTTAAGTTTGGTTAATGTTAATTGTTGGGTTTGGGATTAAGGTTGAGTTTAAATGAAAGTTATTGTTAGGGTCAGTCGTATTAGTTGGGATTAGGTTTGAAGTTTGGTTAAAGGTTTATGGTTAGAATTGGGTTTAGGATTAGGGTTTACGTTAGCACTAATGGCTTGAATTATGTTTAAATTTTGGTTAAATTTTAAAGCTAGGCATGGGTTTAGGTTTATGGTTGGGACAGTACTGGTGATTGAGATTAGGTTTAAGGTACGGTTATGTTAAGTCTTGGGGTTTGCATAATAGGGTGGGCAGATTGGATTGATTTGTGGCAGGAACAAATTTCAGTATTTCAGGAATGTACGACAGGTGAGATGGTGCTCATTAAAACTTACAGTAAGAGCGGAAGAAATAAAAACGATGTAGAAAGAAAAAATGAGGCTGCTCGCAATGGCCTGTCACCGTTGTGTCAGCGAGCAATGATGAGGTGCGCTGAAAACCACTTTTTTTTCTATCGACTGCAAGAAGTGCTGATGAAACAGAATGACGGACTGAAACTGTCAGACCAAGGAAAGAAAGTGTAATGTAATTGAATACATAATAAATGCTAAAAAAACCTGTGTTTTTCTCAGGGCCCCCCAGGACAACATGGTCCCAGAGGTCCTGTAGGATCACCGGGCAGCGAGGTAAGTGTCTCAGTGTCATATTCAGTGCTATAGGACATATTTATACCCTCAGGGCAGGAGGATAGCGCTGATGGCTGGTTAGAGCTGAAATAATAATCTTGCTCTCCAGGTGACTCATAACAGGCTTTGATTTGACATGTCCCCAGTCCTAATGGCTTCTCCTACCAGCTATCCTGTTTTATATCTACAGTGGATCAGATACACCCTGTTTATGCAGGGGAGAGGGAATTAATGCACCGTGAATGTATATAATTACATAGCTAATATTGGCAGTATGTATAAGCACCACCTGGTATCTTCAGATCATCTTTTTTTTTTTTTTTTTGGAGCGTTCTGAATTTGATCTCAGTTATATTTATTCGGCTATAATGGATTAATCAGGAGTAGATCCTCATCCCGGATAGTGAGTTATATTTACCTCTGTTAATGGCTGCCTCTCAATATTGCCGCTTGTTAATTATTGAAAAGTCTGCAGTGGGGCGGTGAGACGAGACTAGACAGACGAGGCAGGAGGGATGCAACGGAATATGAATTCATCATTCGGGATGAACAAATGATGGATTGTAGTGTTTATTTAGTTATTCTGTTGTTACATCTATTTAAACCCATTCAAAAATCCTATATTATTGTAGAGTAACTTTACTATAGAACATGTAGTAAAATTCCCAGTGGGAAGTACTGTAGCATTTGTGAATCTTACTGTAGTAAATTGTAATGATGTGGTAATTTGTTGTGTTGTTCTACTTGTTATAGTAACTTTACAATAGTCAAATAAACACACAACTACATTCATTACTATAGTCCATTTTCTACAACTCTATTATACTGTATGTGTGAAAACCTTTACAGCACAGAGCTAAAAGTGTATCAACTCAACACACACACACACACACACACACACAAAATCCATAAAATAAACAATCAAACGTTTTATTAAATCTTTCATTATTTTGTTGAAAATCTTCAGCTGCATTGTTGGAACTTTTGTGGAATTGATGATTTGACATTGCTGTTCATTTGAAATGGAAACCTGTCCTTTCACGCTGGGACACACTGTCCACCATTAACGTCTCTGTTTCCTGTAGAACAACTCTTTAAAATATTATTGATCAGTTCCCTACAGTTCTTTCTATAGTCCCTAACCCTAACCCTAAACATTACCCGAGTATCAATACTCTAACAAACTCAATCCTTTAGTAAATATTAGAATATCATCCAGTTTATCACAGACTTCTAGTTTATTCTAGTAACTCGTAAAGTATTCTACAGTATTTACTCCAGTTTATCTATTCACTAGAGTTATTACTATAGTACACTGCAGGAAGATGGAGGAAATACAATTGAACTCATCTTACTATAGACCATGCCTACTTTTCCCTCTAACTACAGATGCAGACGTAAATAAATGCAGGTTTTAACATGACATCACTCACTAACACATTCCCCAAAATGGCATGCTCTAGAAAGTGTGTAACCTCAGGCAGGTTAGCAGGTGTCTACCAAATGATCACCTACTCAGATTGTAGCTCTACACCAGTTATACAAATTTCAGGCTCTGTTCAGCCTCAACCCGTGGACACACCGCAGTGCAGAAACGCTGTGTAGATGTAGGAAAAACAGCTCCTGATACAGAGCTTTGGCTTACTGGGATGGGATGAAGTCTGTAGGTACTGCTTGTGGTGTGGAATCGATTATCGTAGTTTCTTTTATCTTTAAAAAAAAGCGAGTTATGATGCAAGGTGTGTGTAAGAGAGAGAAAAAAGAGAGAGAGTTTAAGCTTTTGAAACATTTAATATATTTGACATAAAAAGCTCGGCAAGTGTGGCTGTGTGTCGAGTTGCAAGCGTTTTGAACTAATCGGATCTCAAAAATAAAATCATCAAGTCTTCATCCCAGTGAGAGAAAGAGATAGAGAGACAGAGAGAGGGAGAGAGAGAGAGAGAGAGAGAGAGAGAGAGAGATAGAGAGACAGAGAGAGGGAGAGAGAGAGAGAGAGAGAGAGAGAGAGAGAGAGAGAGAGAGACTAATTGATATAGATAGATAGATAGATAGATAGATAGATAGATAGATAGATAGATAGATAGATAGATAGATAGATAGATAGATAGACTGCTAAATGCTTGATTCTGATTGGCCAGAAGGTTCATTAATATCTGATATAGTGAAGTTTTTTGTGAGAACTTTCTGGAAGGAGTCTCCAGAGTCAGTGTTTTTGTATTGATTTGCTTTGGTGGGAGAAACTCTATAACTACCACTACATCATTAATATCAGAAAGTAACTCATTTGGTGGACATTTTACACAATTTCAATTTGGCAAGTACGATTCAGTAAATATAGACATTCATCTTCTATACCCGCTAATTCGGGATCACAGGGTTCTACTGGAGTCTATCCCAGCCGTCTTTAAAAGGGCGAAAGGCAGGAGGGGGACACCCTGGACAGGTCACCAGTCCATCATAAGGCTACACACTCACACTTACTCCTAACATGCATGTTTTTGGACTGTGGGAGGAAACCAGAGAACCCGTAGTAAAACCTATGCAAACACAGGGAGAACATGCAAACTCCACACAGAAAGACTCCTGCAGGGGATACGAACCCGGGACCTTCTTGCTGTGAAGCTACAGTGCGAACCACTATTCCACTGTGCTGCCCCTAATTAAAGACATTTACAAGAAAATAAAAAAGGACTATAATACAAAAAAAACCCGATTATGCTACATAATAATACATTATTAGGTTACATTATGGACTATATTTATTTTAATATGACAATTCATTTATATTTATTGTGATTTTATTTACCTGATTGAACAAAAAATCCCCATTCCAAGTGCATATAAAGCACCTGCTGTGGGAAAGTGGTCAAGATGTTGGACTGCCAAATGGAAGATCAGGGCTCGATTTCCAGCACCACCACTGTTGGGCCGATGAGCAAGGCCCCTTAATCCCTAATTGCTCATTTGTATAAGAGATAATTGTAAGTCTCTCAGGATAGAGGCGTCCGCCAAATGCTGTAAATGCTAACTGGGTTTTTTTTTTAAGTGTGTATGTGTATGTGAAAGTGAGAGAGAGTCACTTTGGTCATTTCATGGTTTCAGGGTGCTCAGGGGATTCCCGGTGGAGTCGGCCAGCCTGGTTCAGTAGGAGAAAAGGTATGCAAAGGAAGGGCAAAAATACTTTCAAAAATAAAAATAAGTTTTCTGTATATATAATATATCAATTTTAGATGAAAACTAAAATTTAGGTCAGAAAATTGTATTTTATAACTTTTTTATATTTTTTTCATACATTCTGATTAATAATTAAATATGATTTTATGAAATTGGTGGGTTTAAAAAAACTTATTACAACACTGCTGTTAACTTAAAATAAAAGTTGTCATTTGTGCTTAAAACATGTTTCCAATTGTTTTTTATCCTTAGTATTTGTTTAATGAGCTTAAAACACAAATTACAAAATAGAGTGTTGAGACTCTAGTCCACTTTTTTCGTCGTCTCATCGATTTCCTTGTTTGGTGTAAAGGGTGAAGACGGAGAAGCTGGAAATCCAGGAAACCCGGGTGAAACAGGTCCTCCTGTGAGTTCAGCTTTTTTCTCTCAGCTTAAGTTCTCCTCAGCTTTATATGTGTAACCGGCTTGCTTGTTCTGCTTTACAGGGTGAGAAAGGAGATGTGGGTGAGAAAGGAGACACGGGCCTCCCGGGTGCGGCTGGACCTCCAGGTATCCGAGGCTCACCAGGAGAGGATGGAGCAAAAGGAAACCCGGTAAGTGTAAATTAGAAGGCTTTGTGCTTTGGAGCGGTTCCTGCTGGCTCATTTCCTGCCACTGGATCTTGATCCATGGTGGGTTTTTCCTTCGTATGATAGATGCGTGGTGTGAAATGAACTGCTGGCTGGGGTGGATGTGTTTCTGTTAGGATAAAGATGAGAAGAGCTGCAGTCTCTGTTCCGCATGCTTAATACTGTGACTAAATCTAAAATTAATACATCTATCAGCTTACACTCTTTAATGACAAGGTGGAAGTAAGTAAAAAGTAATAAAGTAGTGGAAGTAGTTCTGGCATAAGTAAAAGTAGCGTTATTAGTCGTAGTAGAGGGAACCACAGGCGTCTCTACCCCGGGACATCTACACCACACTTATTCCACACTGTTACTACTAATAAAACATATCTCTAGTGCAAAGGCTTCTAGGCTCATAGAAACTTGCTTACACTACACCCCTCAGCGGCCCTGTTAGCAAAATCTTGCTATGTATCAGTAGTAGTATTGAATTTGTTATGTAACATACATCTAAAATGTATTCTATACTTTAATATTAAAGTCGTCTTCTTCTCCTTCGGCTGATCCTTTCACGGGCCGCCACAGCGAATCATTTGCTTCGCCCCCTTTAACCCCCACATATACTCAGTTGAATAAAAGACATAAATGTAAGTCGCTCTGAATAAGGGTGTCTGCTAAATGCTGTGAATGTAAATGTAGTAGTGGTTAAAGCATTGGATTGCTAGGAAGATTATGAGTTCAATTTCCAGCACCACCAAAAAAGAAAAGATAAAAAGATAAATATAAGTCTGCCAAAAGCCCGAAAATGTAAATGTCGTAGTAGAACACATATAAGTGTTACATATAGTTGGGCAGTACTGGGCTCCAACCCTGTTCCTGAGATCAACGATTCAGAGAATTAACAGTTTGAGCTATCACTGCCCCACTTTAGAAATTCTTTTCTGTTTGAGTTAAATGAAGCTGCGTAAAAAAAAAGAACTTCAGCTGAATCTACACTGAATCATAATCAGGACTGTGCCACTCTCAGCTTTACATCATGAACAGAAACAGAGGTGACTTTTCTCCCCCACGCAGCCGCTCAGTGCCTCCGTGATCTTAACTGCCTCCAGCTAGCTTTCCCTTACCCATGTACAGTTTTTTTCTTTAAACGGTAGATGACACAAAATTCGTGGTCAGCAGATTTACCTCATGAAGGGAAATAATCAGGAATTAGCTAACTAGCTCACATTCTAGTGCTAGTGCTGTGACAGCTGGATCACATGCTAATTACACTGTCGTCGCCACACTGGCATCAATTTAATAGAAGATTATGCCAAAAGCATTTTATGCCAAAAGCTGTGATTAAATGTTTCTTTGCTTGGAAACACCGACCACAGGGCAGTTATCTTGGTTATCTTGTACTACTTTTCTGTAAGTAAATATTTTTAAAAACCCCTATAGGGCCCCATTGGATTTCCTGGAGACCAAGGACCCTCTGGAGAGGCAGGTCCAAATGTGAGTGCCCTTAAATTCCATCTACTGTCACTGATGATTGCTGTTGTTGGAGCACTAAATGATTTTATTATGTAACATGGCATGTTGGTGCATTTTATGCATCTATAAATGTCACCTGCAGGGTATTGATGGAGGACCAGGAGCAAAGGGAGATAATGGAGAGCCTGGGAAAGCGGTAAGTGGTTGTAAATTGTAAATGTTGATGCACATCCACGAAGAAAGTACTGTGAACCAAAAATAATGTTCTGGTAAAACATTGGTGTCTACAGGGACCAGCAGGGGCTTCTGGAGAACCTGGACCTCCTGGACCACCTGGGCGAAGGGTGCATTTTTTATTTTAATGTTGAAATTACTTCTATGGTTTTATGTATAAATCAGTGATTGAAAGATATCTAGGGTATATTTTGCTTAATTTTTAATAGGGTCATGTAGGTCCGGCGGGGAACGAAGGAAAGCAGGGAAAGAAGGGAGCAAAGGTAAACTTTTGTGCACATTTGGGTCAGACACTTATATAAGTGGGCCACACACTCATATACACTAATATCGGACAGAACCTTTATCTGACTGTTATTTTGTGCCAGGGCTCACCTGGTTCAGAGGGTCCAGCCGGAAAGACAGGACCTTTAGGACCCCAAGGACAACCTGGAAGGCCTGGTCCAGAGGGACTACGTGGGATCCCTGGCCCAGCAGTGAGTCAAACACTTTGACACAAACAATATCCAATATCAGACTAAGCAAAACAAGCTAAACTGTGTGGCTAGACCATCTCACAAATCCATCTGCCTGGTTAATCAATTTTTTCCTGCTTTCTCTTTAGGGAGAGCAGGGTTTAAATGGTCCCCCTGGACAGATTGGCCCGCCCGGCCCTATGGTAGGTGCTTCGACAGTCCTTTCAGTCTGTAATGTTCTTGCGCCCATGTCTGATACAGCTCCTGATTGATTAAATGTGTGATAAATTAAAGCTTGTGGGAAACTGAGTCTACTCTTTAATCTTTTTATAGGGACCTCCTGGACTGCTAGGACTAAAAGGAGATCCAGGCAGCAAGGGAGAAAAGGTGGGAGGATCATATTGTGTGCACAGGCAGAAATGATTATTATAATGTTTCTAAAACGCCCCACCTGTTTTCCATATCATGGCGAAAGTGGTAGTGCAATGATTAAGGTGTTAGACAGCTGATCGTCAAATTGCTGGTTTAATGATTATCACCACAAAGCTGTCACTGAGCAAGGTCCTCAACCTCTTACCTGCTCAGTTAGATAAAAAAAGAAAAAATGGATGTCTGCCAAATGCTAGAAATGTAAATGTATTAAATCCGATTTTTTTTGTCTTGAATGTTATTATTTTTGAAATTGCTTTTTGAAATGCAGATCCTTGTTATGTATAAAACTAATTTATGTCTAAAACTGACAGCTGATAATAAGGCAGATTCTTGTGTGTTTGTCAGGGACACGGAGGACTGATCGGACTTATCGGGCCTCCAGGAGACATGGGAGAGAAGGGTGACCGAGGATTCCCTGGAAATGAGGGAATACCTGGACCTAAAGGAGACGGTGTACGTGCAGTATATCATTCTTTAGCTTTTAACTACTTTAGTGTAGTGTTGATTTAGTCAAAGTCATACTTAAAAAAATACTTCATGTGGCATGCAGGGAGTGGGTGGACCTTCTGGTCCTACTGGACCTCCTGGACCGCCTGGACTCACTGTAAGTATTGAACGATACTCTTCCTAGTTTTTGGCTTATTATGTTTAGACTATTTTCATGACATTGTTTAGCTCTCATCTCAGCCTTTCTTTTGGCCCTCAATTAGCTTCTTTATGTCCCCCATACAGTTTCTTTTGTATTGTCTATTTTCTAAAAAAAATGGTTTTTTTGTACATTTTCTTGTCTATTCTAGTTTTTACTCTTGCCTGGGTCTTGATGTTGATTATGGTCTCATGGGAAACCTAAATTAATCCAACCCTTTTATTATAACAAATATTATCAATGAGTTTTATTAAGATAGAGCTTGTGACTTTAAGGTGCAAATTATGCTATTTTTGCAACATTAATATTTTTCTGGTGACACAGAGTATTGAACGTGACAAGCTCTGTTTGCAGATATATGATAGATTCGAGTATTTTTAGACAAACTTTCAACCCTCTACTTGAGCAACACTTCACCGGAGCACTTCTGTATCTGTATGCAGCTTCTACTTCGAACTAATAGGATTTTTTGAATAGATGCTCTTTGTCAGGATCCCTTCAGGTGAAAAGGATCTGTTATGTTTGCCTCATCTGTGCTAGAAAACCTGACATCAGCCAGAGGCTAGAAAAAATCACCTAAAGGAATAGAAATGGTTGACAGTTATATTACTTTCAGAAATATTGCTTGGATTGTTTCCATATGAAATGTTCAGTTTTAAAAAAACAAAACACTTTTTTAACCTGAGGATTTAATTTGGCTTTAATTTTAACAACTTGGGGAAAATCAGTGGTTTGGGATTTTTGGTAGTATGATGTTGGAAATAGAGCTGCAGGTTAGGAGGCAAAGAGGAAAGCCAAAGAGGAGATATACTGATGTGATAACTGATTAAATTTGCACCATTTGTAGAAATTTTCCTTTTAAAACGTGGCTGTGAATACTTTTAAACTCGCCCTTTTTTCTCATTACTATCAGGGTTCCATGGGTGAAAAGGGATCCAAAGGAGATGAGGTTTGTAATTCTTTTTATGATCTGACACCGACACCGACACACACACACACACCTCATCATTCCATGTATTCTCTCTGACCTTCACATTTCCTCTTCATATTTCTCTTTAGTTCGTTTACCTTTCCCTTCTTTCTGTTCTTTTCTTCTCATCCTTCTGGTCAGGAATACCATGCTGGTGTTGTAAAGTGGTCTCAGAGTACCTGTAGACTAACCCTGTTCTTTATTGTGTTATATTGTTTTATTGAAAGCCCTGTGTGAGGCAATTCTGTTGTTCAGCTCCTGGATAATCCTTCCGAGCCCACTGCCAGATGGTAACGGTTATTGGGAAGGCGCCCTGACGCAGTAATTAGTGATTATCTTCTCTTTTTCTTATTTATGCTTTTTCTTTTCTCAGGGAGCTGTCGGCCCAAGAGGAGACCCAGGACCCGCAGGCCCACCTGGAGTACCGGTAAGCCCTTCATAAATATTTTCTTCATGCCTTGTTAAAGCTTATGTCAGGCATTTTACCGTTCACCAGGAAGCACAGGATTTAAAATCAGAGCCAATAATAATCACAGTATGGGAGGGAATATTTTTTTTTGCCACTTTTATCCCCATATTGTATGTAACGGCTTCGAATAAAGTAACATTGTTTAAAATGTCACTGTTATATTAACACTTTCTCCATATTATATACTATACATTACAGCGTAATTTATTACTTCCTCATCTCTCTGATACAAAAGGGTTATAAAATAACGTGTAAATCTTCGGTCTGTATGTCTGTGCCGCTGGATAAAGAGTCAGGAATTAGCACGAAAGTGGAAGCTAGTCATTTTTTCTTACAAACGTACAGAAGAGATGATGGATGATAAAAATAAATGACTCACTATTACAGCACAGGGCTTATTATTTAACTTAATATCTTTAGTTGAATGAGTAAAATGCTTTTATCCCACACAGGTACTGCAATGACAGCGTAGGGTGCATCTCTGTATGCTCCCTAGTTCACTAATTAGTTGGCTGATCAGAGACTCGGATATTTTAATGGCCCACATAACACAACAAACATCAGCGAGCAGCATCAATGCTCTTTATGTTCCCATACTGGAAATTACGTCATAGTTAATTTGCTGTCAAATAATTAAATAGGCTTAATTCATTGAATTTCCCTTATCGAAAAACATAAATGTACACTATGTAACGTGACAACATGACGAATGTTAGCGCTGTGTAAAAATATCAATACAGTTGCGGTATTTTTACAGCATTTGGCAGATGCAGTTATCCAGAGCAACTTACAATTATATACAACTGTGCAATAGGTGGTTAAGGGCCTTGCTCAGGGGCCCAGCAGTGGTGGCATGGTGGAGCTGGGAATCAAACCCACAATCTTGGAGTTGGTAGTCCAACACCCCACCATGAGCCACCACTTACAACCTTGGTAGTGCTGGCAATCAAAAGGTATATTGAGGAGGTTGTACATAGAAAAGACAACATAACAATATTATAAGAGTTACGAGTTTAAAATTTAGCCACATTTATCGTAAAACTTGCTATTTTTAGCACCTTATTATAAAAGGCGCTTTGTAAATACGATTCTTAGAAATGATTCTTACTTTTAGCGACCACAGAACCCGGAATATCAGATACGAACATCCATACAACATTACGTTATGTTATTTTAATAATCAAGCCTGGCTAAACTGAAAATCCCCAAGGAAGATATTCCAAAGAATTACCCGGAGTTAATTAATAACACAAAGACATAAACTGAAAATAGGAAGAACAAAGAAACCCGGAGTTTGGAAGACAGTTTTTACACCCAACAACTGAATGCCACAATCGCTTAGGAGACATTTTGCTCCACCATTGAAGCAATAGTAGACAGTTGGGACAAGTCTTTAATAAACCGCCAGTTTCAATCAACAATCACTGGCGCGGCAAAGGTTCAGTTCAGTTCAGTTTTATCAAAGGTCTGTGTGACGTCACAAAAACAGACATCTGAAAACAGCTTGATTTGTGAACAAGGCAATGATTTAACGAGGTCACAAAAAAGACACTAAGTGGATTTTTATCATTATAGGGTGGTTGTGTATACACACTGCCAACACACATTTCAGTTCAAACAACTTGTAAAAGTGCGCATCACATCCGACGGACCCTTCAATGCTTGTTACATTTTTGCAGAAATTTATTACTGACAACCAATGAAAAGTTCATTAGCATACAAGGAAAAGGCATAACTGTTGTAACTATTTCCACAGCAATAAATTTTACAAAAGAAACAGGGGGCGCTATACATTTCTGTTTAACCAGAAAAAGATTCCCAATTATCATTATGACTTTCCTTCTTACTGTCATGTGTGCTGACTTAAGGGTCCTCCAGCCACCCTGATCGAACCTCTGCCAATCCGAGAGGGACGCAAGAAACGCAGGAGGAACTCGAACCGCGCCAGGGGAGGAGTCAATGAGGAACCCGCGACCGCAGAAGACGAGCAGGAAGCCGAGGTTCAGCTTAACATGGAGGACTTCCTGCAGGCAGATGCACCACTGGAGGATGCCGAGGGAATGGAGGAGGTGTTTGCTTCTCTGAACTCTATGAAGATGGAGGTGGAGCTGATGAGGAAGCCGCTAGGAACATTCGAGAGTCCGGCACGCACCTGCAAAGAGCTAATAACGTGCCACCCGCATTATAAAGATGGTATGACCCGTTCGACAGCGTATTCGATTTTAACCCTTTGTAAATGATTTTATTGCGTAGATTTAACGATCATGTATATTCAATTGCTAAATCAAATGCTTCATATTTATTATTAACGCTATTTACACTTAAATGCTGTAATCCCACCTGCACACCCCCTCTTAGGTGATTATTGGATTGACCCGAATCAGGGCTGCCATAAAGATTCCATCAAGGTGTTCTGTAACTTCACAGCTGACGGAGAAACCTGTCTTCACCCTGATAAACGTCTCGAAGCGGTGGGTCCCAAAGCAGCGTCACGTACAGACCTGATTCTCACACATTCTGATCTCTGATCTGATCTGCATCTCTATCTGATCTGCATCTCTATCAGGTGAAGCTTGCAGCCTGGAACAAGGAGAAACCAGGAAGCTGGTACAGCCGCTACAGGAAGGGGAAAGAGGTACAAGTCGCGCCGTCTTTTCAAAGCTTTTGTCTTATGACAAACTCTTGATATGTCTTACTTAAAAAAATATATATACTTGCGTAATATCTCCAAATCTTTTTACTTGCCATATTATATAATTAAAAGATTGCGGGCGACGTTTTAGCACCCCAACATTAGTGGGTCCTTCCCCAAACATTTGCCCCAAAGTCTAAAGAATCTCATGGTATTGTTGTAAATTACCAGATAAAAACCAGTAGAAGGCAAGGAGACTATAATTTTTTTATTGAAGATTTAGAACACACTGCAGCATTTATGGGGTCGTTAATGTCTCACTTAACAAAAGACAAACCTCTGGTTCTTATACACATTTTGGAGGCTGTCCTATCACGGTATGCTAATGTTAAAGCTTTAGACCTTTTGTTAAGACTCCAGACTTCTTGACTTAGTCACCTACATCAGACCTCCCGACTTTGTTACCTACGCCAGACTTCCCGACTCCCCTATGTTAACAAAGTTACCTTGTTAACAGAATTTGCTGTTTAACAACATTGCTCTGAATGTTGTTAAAGGTTTGCTTGATTTTGTAATCATTTCTTCCAGGGCAAAAATCCTGAAGAGAGAAATAAATAATAAAAAAAAGAAGACATACAATGTACATATCAAGCAAAAACAATTTAGCATACTCGCTAAACATACTCATTTGCATTATGTTGGTGATGTACGTTATACAGACCAACCCTAAATCACGCATTTACACAAAAAGGCGCCCGATAATTCACTCCGGTCAAAAACAGACTTTCTATGAGTTTTTTTTTGCTTGAGAAAATGATGGACCGCCGGTCTGCATTAGGTATAATTACGTATGACGAATTCTTATTATAGCTGTAGAAATATTAGCCCCTTATTAAATGTCTGATATAAAATTAAGAAAAGAGCGGAGGTATTAAACGGAAAGAACTGAGTGATACGCATACGTCGGTGTCTGGCAGTGAACGGAATGAAAAAATAAGGGAAAATAAATAATGAATGCGCTCTTGGAAGAGAGATTAGTATGTGTCTGCGTTTCTAAGCCTCAGGCCAAACTCTTGCGAGCGCATATGAAATATCTCCATCAGTCGCAGCTCATTAAAAAAGAGTTCAGAGGCGTGACGAAAACTTCGCCTACTGCGAGTCTGTTCGTACAGACTGACACATCCGACCTTGTCACGCAGATTTGCTCAGTCAGATGTCACCCTGCTTGCTTTAAGATCGCCCGTCTCTGCTGAATAATATATATATATAAATTCAAAAGCACTTACATCCTGTGTCGGGTTCCACTAATGAGCTTCAAACATCATCTTCGATAAGATCCGTACACTGTATGCTGATGACCTGATTGCTTGTATTTACCCCTCTTACCCCTCACCCCCACCCCTTCAGTTCTCCTATATAGATGCTGATGGTATAACGGTCCCTGTGGTCCAGTTGACCTTCCTGAAGCTTCTGAGTGCCACAGCCAGACAGAGCTTTACTTACATCTGCCAGAACTCAGCTGGTTGGTACGATGCCACCAGCCGTGGGCACCAGCACGCCCTGCGCTTCCGTGCCAGCAACGACGAGGAGATGACGCAGGAAAAGACGCCCTTCATAACACCTCTGTATGACGGCTGCCAGGTAGGAGGGGACTTTGGCTAAGGTGGGGTGGGAGAGGGGGGTCTCTCAGATGTTTTAGGTTTATTTTTGAGTTTTTTTTAGAAAAGAGAAATATGTGTACACCTACCTGTCTGACTGTCTATGTACATCTGTCTATCTATCTATCTGTCCGTTTGTCTATGTACATTTGTCTATCTGTCTGTTTGTCTGTTTGTCTATGTACATTTGTCTATCTGTCTGTTTGTCTATGTAAATTTGTCTATCTGCCTGTTTGTCTATCTAGATCTGTCTATCTATCTATCTGTCTGTTTGTCTATCTACATCTGTCTATCTACCTATTGTCCGTTTGTATTTCTACATCTGTCTATCTACCTATTTGTCCATGTGTCTATCTTCATCTGTCTATCTACTTATCTGTCCTTTTGTCTCTATACCTTATCTGTCCGTTTGTGTATCTATCTCTCTGTCTGTCTGTCTATATGTCTGTCTATATGTATGTCTATCTGTCTATGTATCTATATGTGAGTCTATCTATTGGTCATAGTTTTGGGTGGCTGGGTGGATTAATTGCATTTAAATCGATTTTTTAAAAAAAAGATAAAGAAAAGAAAAATAAAGTTTGACAGGATTTCATCATGCTGCTACTTTTATTAATTATAATGATACTAATAATAAGCATAATCTCCTATCACCAATCATTCGTTTTATTAAATCAGCACCGGGGATAGAAGACAGACTGATTTAAAATAAATGTTATGCTGCGTCTTTATTAAAACAACCGTGATAAATAAGATGAGTGGAAAAGAGTTTGGCATTCATTCCGTCCTGTGATTTATGATGCACCTGCGATGCAGTCCACGGCCCGGTGCTGATTCTTACGCTCGGGTGTGAATGTCATTTTTGGCCTGCTTCTTATCTAAATGTCATTCTGTTTACTTTATCTTGTTATGGTGTAACAGATTCTCCTGTTTATTAGCTTTACTTCAGATAAGCAGGATAGAATCTCTCTTCCTTTCTTTCATTTTTATTCGTCTTTATTTAATGCATTATTCAATTTGAGAGCAGAGTAATCCACCGGGTTTATTACAATCTCTGGGAGTATGTCAGAGAGACAGCTTGCAGAACTTCCCACAGTTCCTGCTGTAATTTAAACTCAGCGTGGTGGCGTATTTACACAAAAAGAGTACACAGCCGCAGTGGATCCGGATCTCTGCCGAGGAACGGCGAGATATTTCAGGCTTCATTCTGCGGTTTTAACCAAGCGTGTAATTATTCCCGTACAAACGTCTTGCAATTATAAAACCGATTTTTGCAGGAGGATGAGCGAATAGATAATGAGCAAATGAAAGTGTTACTATCAGACAACGTACACATGATTAGAATACCCAGAGTGCACGGCTGTTACTTCCTGTTTATGGAAAGCATCAAAAAAAGTGACGTGATGGAGAGAAATATGTGTACACCTACCTGTCTGACTGTCTGTCCACATCTGTCTACCTATCTGTCCTTTTCTCTGTCTATTTATCTGTCTGTATATCTGTCTGTCTGTCTATCTCTCTATCTACTTATCTGTCTATTTGTCTGTCTATCCATCCATCGATCTATCTGTCTGTCTGTCTGTCTGTCTATCTATCTATAAGGGACAAGCTTAAAGCGACAGACTGTGTATTTTTTTCTTTCAGACACGTAAAGGCCAGGACACGACGGTGCTAGAGATCAATTCTCCAAGATCCGAGCTGCTCCCTGTGGTCGACGTTTCTGCATCAGACTTCGGGAATAACAACCAAAAGTTTGGCTTCCAGATCGGACCTGTGTGTTTTAACGGTTAACTGAGACTCAGGACTCGAAAATTCATCTGTACAACCTGCAATATTTATTTTTTAATGTAGAGCGCATGTGGAGGTACTGTGGCATGCATTTTTATTTCATTTTCTTTTGATGAACTTTTAAAAAAAAAACTGCAACGGTCTCAGGATCAACCCTTGAGGAATCAAACAAAGCAGATGTTTCCATGTATGTGGTCATATTTTCAAAATTTCTTTCTGTTAGCGAATGAAATAATAATCCTCCTTGACTTGAGCCCAAAACCCACCTTCCTCCACATGGTCCACGATACAGGCCAGGTTCTCGCCGGTGACCTGGAGTGCTTGTTTCTGTTTATGCATTTTGTAATTTTACATCAGTTTGCTTCTGAAGGGATTGGCTACCAATTTAATAATTTTATTTTTCTTCGTCCCAAATGCAGCCGTGGTCCCGAAGAAGCAGTTTTACTTCAAAACATTGTTGACAAGGAAAAAGATTCTCTTAATTGTTCTCTTAGATACTTTCTGCCACACATCAGCCTTGGGGGGTGGGGGGGGGGTAGATATTAGTAAAAGCCACTGTACATATTCGTAAAAGAAGTAAGAAGTAGCCTCGTAGGATGTTTCTCGTAGGATGTAGGTTGCTTAGTTTGTTTGATCAGGTCTGGTCACATGGTATTACTCCATATTTATTTTTGTATTGGTTCTAAAGTTTAGTTAATAAATTTTACTCTATGGAACATAATAGTAGTTTAGGGTTAAAAGTCCTGCTAAAAATACCAGCATTGATAGCTTGTGGGTTTTCAAATCTTTTTAATTAGCTGCACAACTAATTTACTACTGAACTATCAATTCCTGGTTAAAATTCTAACCCCGGATTTGTATCTATAACCTGACCAAAGTCCAACTTCTGGTAACAATAAAAATAACATTACACACTCAGACAAAAAGGTTAGCGCTAGGATATGGAGGCATTTTTTAATTCTTTTTGAGAATTTGTTCATGTATCTGTAGATAACTTCATCCATAGCCAGGCTCCAAACAACAGTCTTCTTCCACTGACTGGGACAATCCCTCATATTTCTGTACACTTTTGACTTCTTCTTATTAATCTTTTTTTTAAAAAATGGACCCACACCCAGACTGCCTATCACTTGCTGAGGCATCCGGGTCACGGCACCAAGTGAGTAAAACTTAAAGTACCAGTAAGTCAGATCCTCAGATGTTTATTACCCACTTTTCCACAAAAATTGCAGATCAGTTAACAACACAGGTGAGTACAGGCCCAGTCCATGCTGTACATAGACAAAAGACAGGAGGAAAGGAAGGGGTGCTGTTAGCATAGGATGAAACAAAATAAACATAATAAAAAGCAATAATCATTTCACATAGCCAAATTATCAGAGCTCATTTTTCTTTTGAAGGTTTTGAAGACTCACATTTATCTCTTTATACAACGGAGCAATTGGTGATAAAGGGCCTGCTTAGGCGGTTAGGGGGTGGCAACTTGCTGTGAATTAAACTCCAATCTTCTAACTATTAATCCAACCCCTTAACTACTGCACTTCTAAGTTAAAACTATTATCAAAACAATTCTTAAATTAGGAAGCTATCTAAAAAATTAATAACAATAATTGTATTAACTTTGTCATATTCTGTAAAATGACGAACAACAGTATGGTGTAAGATTCTGCCAAATCATGCAAGTTTATTACATACATGTCTGCCTTTTAAATGTATACAAAATACAGACATTTCGGGTATTTAATTCTTCTTATACAATTTTCGATTTACTATATAAAATAGGATCGGCTAAGAAGTTGTTCACTTGTCAGCTTTTTCCCACCCGAAAAAACATTTTGTGATCTAAAAATTGACTGTAAACCAAACGTTATTCAGCGGTAACTTTGGAGACTTCCTTTTTAAAGACAACCTATTCAACAAAAAGCTATTCGGAAAACGCTACAGATTAAATGTAGCACAAGCTCCTGTTTCTATTGAAACCATGAAACCTATCAGAACCAGCGAGTTGATATGGCATGAGTCGATATGGTTGTAAAATTTCTGCGTTAGAAGGCACAGCGTTTGGGTTTTTCTGGTATTTTTTTCAAGATTGTTTAACTTTAACAAAACTCGCCGTGTTTGCATACTAAACTAATCAAATCAAATCTGTCTGACCCCGTTTTCCTTTTCCTTCTCCACGTTTCCCTAATGAGTGTGTAAAATGGTGCTTTATGATGGTGCTACAGATTATTGTCATTTTATTATCATTTTGTATTATTTCGCCGTACGGGGAGAGGAACAAGGGCTAGAAGAAGAAGACAAAAAGGGGACGGATGGTGCTAACACCTGAAGACTTTTTTTCTGGTGCTACGTCTGGTGCTAATCCTGACTTAACATGCATTATATTATGTAATATCTGTCAGGACGTTGTCATGAGTGAAGTGGAAAATCTTGCCTTTTTTCTCCTTCTTCCTGTCCTCATTGTATGTATAGTATCTGAGTTCATCTGAGAGTTCATACACTGTACAGTTATTTTACAGATATTTTCACAGTTTTGCTTCCTAAATAAGAGACAAAAAATGTTGTGTAAAATGTATTTTGTAAAAATAAAAAACAATCCATTGAATAATAAAATCAAGACCAGTAGGAAAGCAGATTGCTGTGTTCGGAAATCTTCAGAGAGGCGGCTCGGAGACGGGGATGTTTTCTCTAAAGACCTGAGACAAGCCTGTGTCTTCATTACCAGCTCCCACACTTTCTGTCTCTCTCTATTTTTCTCTTCTTCCTCACCTCCATTTTTTTTTCTTCTTCTTCTTCTTCTCCATGTGCTGGTAATCAGCATCACTTCCCACCTCGCAGATGTAATCAACTCTGATTCACTCTGTACTTCATTTGTTTCAATTAACTTTTGTTTTTGTCCCCAGGAGAGCGACTGGAGTGAAAGGGAGTTAGACACACAGACTAGGGTGTGTGTGTGTGTGTGTGTGTGAAATAGCTCTGGATTAGAAAGTGTGCCGGAGCGAATTAAACATACCTGTGGAGAAAGATGAGGAAATCGAAAAGGGAATTAAACATCCCTCCTACAGCAAGTCTGGCCGTATACCTTATATACACACACACACACACACACACAAACATGTCTACACACACACACACACACATATTAATTAACGCTATGTTAAACTTAAATCGAACCCTGACCTAAATCCTAGAGAAGAAATTAAAGGAGGAGGATGGAGATATCAGAGTGTGTCAGTTCTGCACTGGGGTTTTCAGTCACACACAAAAAAGACATGCAGCATATAAAAAAAATTAGTACAAAATAAAATTTGTAATTTAAATACTATTTCTTATTTAATTTATAACCTCTTAATTAATCTATACAACCTCAGTTCTGAAATTCCTCTAGGGTTTAGAAAGAAATGTGCAAGAATCCTTAGAATATCATGGAATTTTCATAAATTTGTGTTAAATTTAATTACAAAATACTGAAAAGATGGTTAACCAAGCAACATTTAAATAAAGCATTTTAATTTAATTCAATTGATGTTTTTATTTGCTGTGTGTAGCACTGTTGCCTCACAGCAAGAAGGTCCAGGTTCATATCCCTGTCCTTGCGTAGGTTTACTCCGGGTTCCTCCTACAGTCCAAAAACATGTATGATAGATTGATTGGTGATTATAAATTGCTCATAGGAGTGAGTGTGAGTGTGTGTGTGTGTGTGTGTGTGTCCCTGTGATGGACTGGCGACCTGTCCAGGGTGTCCTTCTCCTGCTTTTCACCCTTTCAGAGACAGCTGGGATGGACCCTGAATTAAGGAATAAGCGGGTATAGAAAATAAATGAATGAATAAATGTTTATTTGCTTTCAAAGCTCGTACAGTCAAATGTATCAGTTTATCGCCACCAGTCATTCTCAAGCAGCGTAGAAAAACCACCTACACTGCCTTTAAGTTCAGGCAAAAATATCGAAAAAATGACAAAAGTCACTTAATCGCGCTTGTCCTGTACATCACAATGCGACTTCCGGCGCCATGATCTTCACACACTAGAGAAAACGCAAAGCACATGTGATCCAGAATGTCATTTGTTGTTCAGTTTGCTAATAAGCTCTGTCCAAAATGTACATACTACTTAAGTATATATATAATTAGTATTTGAGAAGAACTTACTTCCCGGCCTTTAAAAAAAATCTGATCTAAATAGTATGTTCTAAATAGTATGGATATAATTCAGACCTTCCATAACCACCATTTCCATACTAACGTGATATACGACAACACGACAGCGCAAATTTAAAATGGATTAATGTTTAACATAAATAATGTTAAATAAGTGCAATTTAACTACAGTAAACAATGTTTTTTTCCCCCTAATCACTTAAAGCCACTTCCACATACCACAATTCGTCTCTCGTGGCCTCATGGGATAGTAAAGTGTCCATCATCAAGTCGAGTCACTTTTATTTATACTGCTTTTTTTAGCATTTTTTTTACAATTTCCATGTAGAATTTAAAATTATATGACATTTTTTGATCCATTTACAACTAAAAATGTTGTCATTTTCCTTTAAAAAGCTAGTAACCCTTTTTGCGCCTTATCTTTACATTTAAAGCATTTGGCAGACGCTCTCATCCAGAGCGAACTTCAATTTTTATACAACTAAGCAATTAAGGGTTAAGGGCTTTGCTTAGGAGCCCAACAGTGGTGGCTTGGTGGAGCTGGGAATTAAATCCACAATCTTCAGGTTGGTAGTCCTTACCTTAAGCATGAGTAACGGTTTAAACATCATCCGAAATAAAATCGTTAAATTAGCTTTAAAAACTTCTGGAATAAACATATTTTTGTTTCCCTGTGATTAAAATGCAATGCAATTGTTTAACATCATCCGAATAAATAAAATCTCCCATATAGTCAGTCAATTTTAAGAAATTGGGCAAGATGTTTATCTGCAGCAATGTTCGTTAAGGGGACTCACATGTGGGCTTTTCCAATCCGGGATCTGGGAGATTGGGTCTGGCTGGTTCATTCCATGCTTACTATGGTCTGCTTAACGTCATCTGCCTGGAGAATATCTATTAGTGTCTTGGTGGTAGGCATTCTATACTATACGTGCCATACACAGATCTTGTATGTAGATGGAATTTCATGCGTACTCATACACACAAAAGTAGCGCCATAGTTTTAATGCAGAATTCTGAGGCTTGGACTGAAAAGTTCTGGCCTACACTACTGGCGACTCCTCAAGGTTAGCGGCAGTTTGAGAAGGTTGCGTTTTACTGCTATTTCGACTTTTCTCAACTCAATCAACTCTTTAACTCTTGCCTAATCTCAAGGGTCGGAAAAGGTTAGGGCGTGTGATGGACGTGGAATAAAGATGAAGGTGCGCAGTCTGTCTTGTGAGGAGACTGATACACCTCCACACCTGAGCTGAATGAGAAGCAGCGCTTGTGTGGATTAGCCTCGTCCTTTGACTCTTTTTTCGTCTTCTTCTCCTCCTGGTTTAAGTGCTGATTTTTAGATTTTGAGATGAGATCGATGTGCTTGTCCTTAGGGAGGTTCAGGCTCACTGCTCACTTATGTGCGCTACTTAGTCATGCTCATGTTCTTTCTTTTTCATTTTCATGCTCTAGTTGTGAAGAAGTTCACAGTACTTAGCTGGCAGTCTAACAGAAAAAAAAAGATTTAGGGTTTATGGATCAGGGTTAGGGTTTAGCGATGAGTTAGGGTTGCAAATTCAACCAATCCCTGTGCAAGACCGTGAAACTTCGTCCAATCAGTTGTTTACTTTATAAAATCTCCTATATAGTCAGTAATTTTAAGTTTGGAAGCCTTAACTAAGAAAGCCAGAGGAAACAGTGGCAAGTAACCAAAACTCCATCTCTGACGTTTAAAGAGTTGTTCTATGCTGCAGCAACCTTAGGTTATGCAGGGGACTCATCTGGTTTCTGTGGCTTTTCCAAATGGCCGTCTAGGGACTCGGTCCTCACTGGAAATCTGTCTCTGGGGCTCATCTAGTTGTTCTGGTCTATGCTAAAATTTAGGGCTGTAGAGGTCTTTGCAATATTATATTATTGTAATACTGCAGTCTAACAATCCTTTAATTGATTTGCCATCTAAGAGATTCTTAACTGAGGATCTGTTTAGGGCTGACATTTAGGGCTGTAGATGTCGTCTTTAAGTGCTGATCCACCATATGGGCTGCATACAGACTGGATCTGGTGGCAACAGGGACCTCGGAATAAAAAAGAAGACTAATATTAGCGCATAGTTCGTACTATAATTACAAGTACATTGTGTGTTTTATTGGAGGTGTTCCCTGTTCCGGGTGACCCGATTATTGCACCCTAACAATCCTTTAACGGAATTGAATTATGGTGTGTGTGTGTGTGTGTGTGTGTGTGTGTTATGTGTAAGCTTGGTTGAAGAGATGTGTCTTTAATCTCATTTTAAACTGACAGTGTGGCTAGTGAACAGTGTTTGGTAGATTATTCCGGAGTTTGGAAAACTAAATAGGAAAATGATCAGTCGCCTGCAGTTAATTTTGATATTCTAAGTACTATCAGATAAAATAGAGTGCTAAAATATTCAGGGCTTTATAAGTAATTAGTGAGATTTTATAATTCTATACAATGTTTTGATAGGGGAGCCAGTGCAGTGTGTTGATATAATCGGGCTAATATGGTCACTTCCTGGTTCTTGTAAGAACTCTACATGCTGCATTTGGACCTGGAAGCTGGCATTTGCAGATTAGTCGTCATGCGAACAATCCAACAAAGCATTACAATAATCTGATCTCATAGGGGGTATGTATTGTGATATATCGTGATATATTGTATCGTGACCCATGTATCGTGATATGTATGGTATCCTGAGACTATTGTGAATACACAACCCTAAGAACTATAAATATTAAAATGACTGTATAACAATTTAATTCTTTGCTGTTCCTTTTCCTGCCGCCAGAAAATAAAAGTTAGTATTGATAAATCAATAATTGATTATTTTTTTCTGATTATAGATAAAAAAATAATAAGATCAAATGCCCATTTTGCTTTTGTAAGATTTATACTTGGACATGCCGTAGTTAATGTCAAGTGTCTCGAATGTCCCGTGTGCTCCATTTCTTTTGTCTCTTTCCATCTCAGGCTGTATATACAACTTTATCTCTGTTCCACCTTCCTCTCTTCCCTGTCCTCTCTCTTTCTTTACAGCCTCGATTTTTCTCTTTATATCAATGACAGTGATCCTAACCAAGTCGGGCATGTTACCATGGCACACACAGGGACAGGCGAATTAAACAGTCGGGTGCAGGAGATGAAAAGACATAAGATCCACAGTCCATTTGTGCCTTTTTAAATGAAAAACGTCCTTTTTTTTCATCAGCTACTATAACATACAGCTTTCATCTCTTGCTGATGCGAAAGCAGCAAACATCATGAACACGAGTCAAAGAAGTGTCTTGTAATCTGCTGGAACTCACCGCCTGCTCATTAACTTCTAACAGGGCTCGCAAACGACTTCATCATTAGTGGTTTTATGGTGCGTGTCCTAAAGCGCTTGTGAGAAAGGCAGAAACTCGCTGGAAAACTGCCTCGATATGTCTGCAGGTGTGTTTTTCCCCCTTTTAATATGTCGTATGTTTATGTAGGCATAAACTCAATAAATTTAAAACAACATGGCTTCTTTCTTATTAGTGACTCACTGGGCGTTCAAGTGCTTCCAGGAAGTAGTTACTACATCACGTTTGTTCAAGTAACCTTGCTTAGCCAGAGTTTTTGGCAGACGGCAGAAGTCGAGATGAGTGAATCTGGAATCCTTCGGGTTGAATAACATGACCTTTAACTCTGGATTTACAAAGCGTCGTCTTTGTTTACTCTGAGTCCTAAATTATCTTGTTCCTACAACAACTTACAAATAAACACAAACTGAAAATAACACCATTCAGTTGTTAGTAGTTGTTAGCGAGTAAGTGTAGAAACAAGTAGCTGACCGAGTTGTTTAGGAAACTTCTCGCATGGTCAAAAACATAAGAGACTCAAAACTGATTCAACTGATTCATTTGAGCCATTGGGATTCAGCGGATCCTTTGTCTGGTGAAACAGTCAGGTCCGAGGAAGTTAGTGTGTGTGTGTGTAACAATAATGAGTCCAAAGATTGCAGGGATTCTGTGACTGCCCCCTGGTGAAAAGCCCCTGGCAAAAGCAGTCAAAATCCTCAACTCAACTCAAGTGACTCGTGAGATTCAGATCCGTTCGATGTATGATTCAGAAAAATTTAAATTAGCAGAAGATCTTTATTCTCTGGCAGCTTTTATCAGCCAAGGTCCACCCACAAGACCATGTAAAGCAACCAATCACAGTTGCTTTTGTACAGTGTCATGTTTAAGGATGTGAAAATACAAAGTCTTGACATAAAGTGGTAGCTAGAAAGTGGTGGTTGTAGTGTTGGACTGCTGATCCGAAATCAATTTCCAGTACGACCAATTTAACATTTCTGTCATTTAGTAGATTCCCCCTTATTTAGAGTGACTTGAGGGTTAGAGGTCATGCTGAGGGGTCCAGCAATAAAAGCTTGGTGGTGCTGGGATTTAAACTTCTGGTCAGTGGGCCAAGACCTTAACCACTGAGCTACCAAATACCCAAATAACAAACAGCTGCTGCAGTTTAAAAAAATTAGATCTGAATAAGTTTTTATAAAAAAGTTTTTCTTTATAAAACATTTGATAAAATTATCCGTGTTTACTGATACTCCAAAAATAGATTATTTCATTCTTTTAAAATGTTGGTTTAATTTTTCTTTCTGATGTTTTTATTAACATAAGTATTAATTTTATAAATAATTTTTAGTATTATGCAAATATTCTGTAACTTTGCTTTTGGAACTGTTTCTTACAGCTTCTAGATTAGCTTCTAGATTAGATTAGATTAGATTAGGTTAGATTAGATTAGATTGGGTTTTAGGGATTAGGATTGGGATTAGATTAGATTAAATTAGATTAGATTAAGCTTTATTGTCATTGTTTAGGGTATTTTCTAACTTTGCTTTTGGAACGGTTTCTTACAGCTTTTAATGAGATTAGATTAGATTAGATTAGTTTAGATTAGATTAGATTAGATTAGTTTAGATTAGATTAGATAAAAATTAGATTAGATTAGATTTAACTGTATTGTCATTGTTTAAGGTACATGTACAGAGCCAGTGAAATGCAGTTAAAGATCAGTTTCCATCATTAGTGGGAATTTTGGCGTTTCGGTTGTGTGGTGGAAATCAAGTATTATAATTTTTTCCAATCTAAAATATTTACACCGGGTTGCCAGATTCTCCCTTTAAGAGTAATAGTACTCATTAAAGTAGTGTTACTTTGCCATGTACAGCTAATGATATAAAGAGAATCCAAGCCACAGATGGTGGTTATTATTCTCGTCGTCATTTTCTTCTTGATTTTCTTGTGAACTAGTGGAGAGCCCCGCGCGTGCTCATCTTCTCCATCAAAGACATTAACGGTCCGATCCGAGATGAGCTTAGATACATAATTTCTGTGCGGCTAATTGGGGTTAATGTGGGAGCAGGAAAACAATCAGATTCTTTTCAGGACAAAGAAAAAAAAAAATCAAAAGAACAAAGAAAAACAAAGCCAATGAAAAGCAAATAAACCCTAATTAGTTAATAAGGTTGTTTATACGACATTTTCATCTCTGCACAGAGGGAACAGAAAGAGAGAGCGGAGAAAGTAGAGTGTGTGTGAAAGAGAGAATGGGAGGGAGAGGAGAGAAGGTGAGAGAGAAAAAAAGAAAAAAAAATGTCTGGTGTGTATGAGGGGGAGGGGATCATACCATAAAAACATATGAATTTAATAAATGAGAGCCAGTGTGTGTAGTCTGAAAACGAGAGAGAATTAATTAAATTGAGGAAGTGTGGAGAGAGAGTAAAACTTGAGAAAAAAGGAGAGAGAGAGTTGAGAGAGAGAGAGGGCAGGAATGTGGACAAGAGGGAAAGTGTGTGTGTGTGAGGAGTAAAGTTTTGAACGGGGATTAAAAAGTAAAAAAAAAGTGTGGAGAGGGAGAGAGAAAAGGATGTGTGTAGAGCGAGAGAGCTTGGGGCGGTGTGTTGTGTGTGAAAGAGGGTGAAGTGTGGCCGGAGGAAGAAACAGAGTAGATGAGAGGGAGGAGAATTGTGTGAGAGGGAGTAAATGAGAGAGTGTGTGAGGTGGAGTTGTTGTGTGTGAGAGAGAGTGGGTGTGAGGTAGAGAGTGCATGAGAGAAAGCAGAGAGAATGTTGAGTGTCGAGTGTGAGGAAAGCGGAAGAAAAGAGAGAGAGCGAGAGAGAAGGAGGAGAAGAGATGGGAGAGAGAGGAGATGAAAGAATGTGTGGGAGGTGTGAAAAGAAAGAAGTGTTGTGTGTGAGAGGAAGAAAGAAAGGCTGTTGAGAGTGAGAGGGCTTCGAAGAAGATAGAGGGTATGTGTTTTGTGTTCGGAGGAGGACGTGAAAGAGGGCTGAGTTTAGAGAGAAAGAGAAAGAAAGAGAGAGAGAGATGTATGTGTGTGTTAGAGAGAGAGAAAGAGAAAGAAAAGAAAGTGAGAGAGAGAGAGAGGAGAGAGAGAGCGAGGAGAGAGATGAGAGTGTGTCAAGTGAGAAAGAAATGTGTGTGAGAGATAGACAGCTTCAGAGAGAGGGGGGAAGATAGAGTGTATGTGTTTGTGTGTTAGAGAGAAAGAGAAAGAAAGAGAGAGAGAGAGATGTATGTGTGTGTGTTAGAGGGGAGAGAGAGAGAGAAGAAATGTGTGAGAGTAAAGAAAGAAGAGGATAAAGTGTTTAAGAGTGTTAGAGAGAAAGAGAGAAAAGAGGAAAGAGAGAAAGAGAGAGAAGAGAGAGAGAGAGGAGAGAGAGAGAGAGAGAGAAAGAAAGAGAGAGATAGAGAGAGAGAGAGAAATGTGTGCGGAGTGTGAGAAAGAAATGTGTGTGAGAGAGAGAGAGAGAGAGAGAGAGAGAGAGAGAGAGAGAGAGAAATTTGTGTGTTAGAGAGAGAGAGGGAGAGAGAGAATTGTGTGTGAGTGGTTGTGTGTATGTGTGAGAGAGAGAGAGAGAGAGAGAGACAGGAGGTCATCACAGATGAAGCAAACATTGACTTAATCTGTTGTATGAAGCAGTTAGCAGGAAGTGAGGTGTGAAGTGTGTGTGTGTGTGTGGGGGGGGGGGGCGGAGGATCATCTCCGAGATCAAATGATGATCAGATGTTACAGCGCAGCTCCGTTCAGTTCTACACTCGGATTAGTCGGAAGCATTGATTCCTTTTCCAGAACAGCAGCTGACAATGAAACCACCCGCGATTACGGCGTGATGGAGTGATAGGAGAGAGAGAGCGAGAGAGAGAGAGAGAGAGAGAGAGAGAGAGAGAGAGAGAGAGGAGAGCGAGAGAGAGAGAGAGAGAGAGAGAGAGATGGAGTGATTCAAAACTGCCAGCGAACAAATTGCTACGGCGTAACAGAAAGAACCCCTCCCTCATTCATGGACATGCGGTTCCAGGAAATGAATCAACTCTACATTCAGAGCAGCTCTGTTACCCCTCTATAGCTGCACCTGAGCCTTGAACAGCAGCACACTAAGGTTATTGGGTTAAATCCCTCCAACTCAAAACTTACACACATTTCTGGCGTCTAAATCAGGAGATCAAGTACAAATGAGACCGCTCAGTGGTTAAGACATTAGAGTGCTGACTTAAATTCCCAGTACCACCAAGTTGCCATTGCTGGGCCCTCGAGTAAGGCCCCGAACCTTTAAATGCTCAGTTGGATTTAAAAATGAGATAAGTTATTCTGCATAAGCGCATCTGCCAAATCCCCAAAATGAAAATGGGATCCCAGTACCACCAAGTTGCTAATGGTGGGGCCCATGAGAAAGGCCCCTAACTCTAAACTGCACAGTTGAATATATAAGTTAATAAATAAATAAAGAGTAAATCTGGGTCGCTCTGTATAAGTGCATCTGTCAAAAACTTAATTGTAATCATGAGGAATGTAATCTTGGGTTTAATTCCCATCACCACCACCAACTGTTTATTTGGATTAAAAAAAAAAAAATAAAAAAATAAAGTAAATAAAAAATAAATAAATAAGAAAAATAAAAAAATACATAAATATATAAATAAATAAATGGAATGAATCTAAGTCGCTCTGACTAACTGCATCTACCAAATGACCAAAGTGTAAATGTAATCATGGGTTCAATTCCCAGCACCATCAAACTACTACTGAGGGCCCCTGAGCAAGGCCCTTAACCCTAAACTGCTCAGTTAAAAAAAATAAAGAAGACATTCTGGATAAAAATGTGTGCCAAATGCTTAAAATAGGAATGTAATCTTGGGTTCAATTCCCATCACCGCCACTAAATGTTTAGTTGGATTGAAAAAAACGAAAAAAGGATAAAAAGTCGCCGTGAAAACGGCCGTCTGCCAAATATATCAGCTCTATAATGATTAAATAATGTAACAGAATGGAGTGTATATTTTATTGCACTAGGCAGAAAGAAAAAAACGATATGTCCTCCTGGACACGTTGGACACTTTGGACACTGTTCCACTTTTATTTAGGTGTGTATTTGTCCTCGGCATGCGCGCTGCCACTTGGCCTCAGTGCACCGTCATTCTGCAGGCCGAAACGCATCACACACATCACTTAAATCGATTTAAACACATGCAGGCGTCCCCAGCAGGGATGTCTTTCCCTCTCTGTGTTTTTCTCCTCGTCTCTCATCTCTGTTTGGTTCTTGTCTACTGGACAAGTCAACGTGATGAGAATAAAGCCGAAGCGCAGGACGGCTCTACCGACATGTCGTAGCACTTCCTCGTAGAACTTTATTATAACTTTTTTTCTTATGTCTTTTCTTATGGGTTGAAATGTTTTCTGGGTTGTTTTTGTTTTTTTGTACTGTTTGTAAAAAACACTTACAGGACAAATCTTCGTCCACTTCGCTGTGACCGATGGCCGCTACTGCCAAGACTCTTAAACTCTTAAACACTTACAACATGTAAAAAAACACAGGTGGGCCGTCAGGGTCAGTCACCACTACCATTTCACTCAATGTCTTGCTAATGCGACTGTTCTGCTGTTTTGGGTTGGCTTGTTAGCTTAATGCTAGTTTATGTTTGAATTCTCTGGTTTGCTATATCTTGCGTTTTCTCATGTAAATATATAAATACAACTGCACTTGCGTGTAGAATGTGTCCCGAAAACTTCTCAAACGTCTCTCGGGTGTGAGCAATGGTTTGTCTTTAGTCAGTTTTACTGGCATATCCAAAATGGATGTGAAGATGAGTGATGTGTGTATTATATTTCACCATTTTAGACCATCGACGGTGTGGAAAACACACTGCCATCAAAAAAAATGAGAGAAAAGTACTCCATGGAACCTGTCTAGCTGTTGATGTGTTTACATTTATCATGCACACATATCCTTCCAGCTCACATTCACTATCAGCTAATCAATTGCTTGTAAAGCATCTACAACTCTACACACACTGACACGGTGCAATTTAACACGCAGGCGTATTTCACCAGAGATGAAAAGCACTTAATAACTGCACGGTCGCATCAGACAGAATGGAACCGGAGCACCTGAAAAGGTAGACGAAAAAAGAAAAAAATTCTTCTTCTTTAGAATTATCCGCCACTGGGAGGCTTAAAAAATACACACACTTTGATTTACACAATTCACACAAAGCCCTGTAAGCAGTGGGATTTGCATTGAACGACTACATCAGATGGTGGAGTGTATCAACATCCAACATTAAGATCTGGCCAATCTTTCCTCTGTTTAAGTCTCGTCTCTCTGTTTTTCTCAGGCTACTCTGGTAGTTTATACGGAGGAAAGACTGGTCATAATATGAAATGATAACAAAAAAATGTTGGATAAATCCGCAAAACAGCCCCTTAAATTAAATATAATTAACCTAATAAATTAGCTCAATAGTTAAGGATGCTGATTGGAAGATCATGGGTTCAAGTTCCAAAATTAACACAGACTATCACTATTAATAGACAAATAAACCACTGATCACTTTATCTTTGTTGCCAGAGTGCTGCATAAATCCGCAAAACAGCTCCTTCAATCAAATATAGTTAACCTTATTGATCAGCTTAATAGTTAAGCTTGCTGCTGATTGGAAGATCATGGGTTCAAGTCCCTGGACCCCCAAGCAAACTTAACCCCCAACTTAACTGGGTAAAAAAATAAGATCAATTCAAGTGGCTTTGTATAAGGGCATCGCTAATGGCCAACATGTGACTGAAAATGTATTTCTTAGCAGGTTTAAGTTGAATTAAGCAATATTGCTTCTGATGTGAGATGATTTCAACACTCGACAGATGGTGAGCGGCTGAAAAACTCTTTATAGCTTTTATCACGCTCACCCAATTAACTCACACCTTTAATTACCTGCCTATAGCTTATAATTAGTGCTACATCAAAACCCTCAACAGTATGTGAGACCAAAAAAAAACCTTCTCTGCACCCCTTTCCCGGGTTCTTCTTACATTTCTGGCATGTGCCAGATGTCTCTTAACAATTTTTTCATCCAACTGAGCAGTTAAGGGTTAAGGGCCTTGCTCAGGTGCCCAGCAGTGTCCAGATTCTAGGAATATATTTCATATTCCATTTTTGTAAACCTTTCCTGCCTTTACTGCCGGGCCCATTAAGCTGACACAGCTGGGCAGCGATTAGGGGCTCATAATCTTCGGATAAGCAGTCCAACACCTTAACCATTAAGCTGTTATCTTGACTTTTGTGAGTCAGTAATATGACATCATTGCGTGACTACTGTATTCATTTCTACCCACTCTCCATTCAACAGGATTGCGTCAGTTCTAACTCATTGCCATTCGCTTTAATGATTAATGATAAGCATGTGGGGATAAGGATGTGAGGAATAACAGGAAGTGGTGGCTTAGTGGTTGGACTGATTCCAGAAAGACCGGGGTTCGATTCCCAGCACCACCAAGCCACCACTAAGGGGCCCCTGAGCAGGGCCCTTAACCCCAAATTGCTTAGTTGTTTAAAAGAAAGCTAAATGTAGGGCGCTCTAGATACGGATGCCTGCCAAATCTGTAAATGTAATAATACGTTTTAAAAATGTTGACTGGATAATACCTTTTTTTTTTAATAACATGGAGAAGTTGATCTGGTCTGTATTCACACTCAGCCAACTTCTTGTGTCTTTTTTTACATGAAAAAAAAATCCAATAATATATTTTAGGATTCTCTACATGCTGTATTAGGCTGTAGCATAGTGTAGTATATTAGAGTATTTCCTCCATCTTCCTGCAGTGTACTATAGTAATAACCCTAGTGAATAGATAAACTGGAGTAAATACTGTAGAATACTTTACGAGTTACTAGAATAAACTAGAAGTCTGTGATAAACTGGATGATATTCTAATATTTACTAAAGGATTGAGTTTGTTAGAGTATTGATACTCGGGTAATGTTTAGGGTTAGGGTTAGGGACTATAGAAAGAACTGTAGGGAACTGATCAATAATATTTTAAAGAGTTGTTCTACGGGAAACAGAGACGTTAATGGTGGACAATGTGTCCCAGCGTGAAAGGACAGGTTTCCATTTCTAATGAACAGCAATGTCAAATCGTCAATTCCACAAAAGTCCAACAATGCAGCTGAAGATTTTCAACAAAAAACGAGCAACAAATAATGAACAATTTAATAAAACGTTTGATTCGTTTTGTTTATTTTATGGATTTTGTGTGTGTGTGTGTTGAGTTGATACACTTTTAGCTCTGTGCTGTAAAGGTTTTCACACATACAGTATAATAGAGTTGTAGAAAATGGATTATAGTAATGAATGTAGTTGTGTGTTTATTTGACTATAGTAGAGTGTAGTAGAAGTGTAGTAGAATCAACACAACAAATTATCACATCATCACAAGATTCACAAACACTACAGTATTTACCATTGGGAATTTTACTACATGTTCTATAGTAATAATATAGTAATTATATAGTAATAATATAGTAATAGTAATATAGTATATATGTAAAGTTACTCTACAATAGTATTTCTACATATAAGTTCTGGAATTAATTTTTTTTTATTCTTGCTTCTCCTTGATCAGAATTTTTGAACATTTTTTGTTACCATGTAAAATATATTTTTTGTTACCATGTAAAATATTTTTTGTCTTATTTTCCAAGCTCACAATTAAGGAGTTAATTTTAGCAACACAACAGACTATTTTTCTATTACAGGATCTCATTATTTGATTTATTCTGCACAGTAAACCACAATATGGCAATGTTTGTCCCTAACCAGACTTTTTTGAGCACCTTCTGTCAACAGCATATCGTAGTTGTGGCTGTTAAATTACATTTACATTTCCAGCATTTGGCAGATGCCCCTTTAATCAGAGTGACTTACATTTATCTTCGTTTTTATCCAACTGATTTCAGTGGGCAGAAAGTCACCTCGAACAGCATTTTAAGAGGTGCCATTTTAAAAAACCCCAAAATGAAGTACGAAAGAATTAGCATTTGTATAAGTGAGAAATGAAGTTGCACCCTATCCAGGGTGTCCCTGGCCTGTGTCTCAAGTCCCTGAAATACACTCCAGTCTCATTGTGACCCTGTTGGATAAGTGGTTCAGAAGATGTATAGACAGCTTGTATTTGAGCTGCTTTGCTGAAGAGAATTTCTCAATTCTCTATCTCACTCCTAACTACCTTTTCTTTACTTACCACACCCAAGCCTCTGACATGCCTCAGTGAGCATTCTCAGGACCACAAGAACAAATCAATGGAGAAGGGAAAATATCCACCACATAATTACTTCTGAGTCTGATTTTTGAATGAATCGCTCAGCAGGCCTCATAGACTCACAGCACAGGATGGGCTGTCAATATCTATCCTGCTGATTAGATGCTGGGCTATTTAAAGACATGGTCTGATAGCGAATTAGTCTGGCGCTCCCCAGACCATTTTTCTTACCTTGTATTTTTGTGCTTCTTTTTTTTTTTTAGATGATGCCTGCGTTTCTATCAGATGGATTCTAGTCACAGAGAGAGAAGTAAGATGAATAAATCAAATTATCCACACATGAACTTTGGGAGGAATAATTGTAGAAGGTGATTATGTAAAAGACAGAGGGACCAAAGTCGAGCGGAATTGAATCACTAAGAAAATGAGGCGCGAGGTACCTCTCAGGAGACTGACTCCGAAGAAAGCTCAGCTATGTTCAAGGAAAATAGTACATAATTACAGTCGTCAGTGCTTTCGCTAGTTTTTCTGCATACAGATCGCATCCGCCACATAAATCTAAATCATTTGGCTTTTAATCAACCCATGAGTGCTTGTTTTCAGCCGGTGGGGGTGGAATATGCAACTCTCGGGACAATACAAAGAAAACAATACGAATCACTTTTCGCTCTCTTTATCATGCAAAAGCAAAATGGAGACAATTTGCCCCGAGAACGATTTCACTTCTTGTTGTCTGTTATGCTGCCGGGAAACCTGGAAAAGGTTCATAGAGGCTTATCGCGAAAAAACATCGGACTGGAAATGTGTAGTTCGTATCGCGTAATAGTGTAATAGTAGCCTGTGATATGGCGGGACGGCAAGGTTCTTCTTCATTTTCGTGGAGTGAAAGTAATTCAGTTCAACTCGCTGTTAAATAATAGACATTATCACAAACATTAAAGCTTTTCAGTAAGCTAGTCATGATGGACATGTACAGAGGAGGGATCGGGAATATATTGGTAGGAGGATGTTAGAAATGAAGCTACCAGGCAGAAGGTAAACATGAAGACCAAAGAGAAGGTATATGGATCCGAGGGTGTGAGTGAAAAGGATGTAGAGAATAGGCTTAGGTGGAGACAGAGGACTCGCTGTGGCGACACCTAAAAAGGGAACAGCCGAAAGGAGAAGAAGAAGAAGAAGAAGAAGAAGAAGAAAAAGAAAGCTAGCCATTAGAAAGAAACTCAATCGAGGCCATGGGATCGACGGGATCCAACAAACTTACAAATGCTTACAAATGGTGCTGTGAAATGAATCCATGATCTTCTGATTAGCAGTCCAACACAGTAACTGCTTAGCTACCGCTCTTTACATTTCAGATAAAGGTCAACGACGTTGTTGTAGCATATCAAAAATCCAAGACGTATCTCTAGAGATAAAAAAAAAAATATCCCACCTTCTTGATCGTCCAGTAATCACGCCATCAGTCCACACTAACCCTGACTATGTATGACAGCAGCTGGTATCCATGACAACAACCTTCCAGGCATATAATTTGTCCTCATGTTTATGCTAACACTTTCTTTTCCCCCTTAAGACGAGGCTAACATTTATTCGGCAAACAGCCATACGTCATTTAGGTTTTGTCCTGTCCCAAAAGACAGGTGCTTGTCTCAATAACTTTTATAAGCTATACACTTTGGTTCACACCAAAAATCCAAACTAGGCAGCATGTTTGGTGAGTCTTTCTTTGACTTTTTCTTCTCTGCTGGAACTCTCTCAACTCTCCATTAATTCTCAAATACACACTAAGTTCTCAGCAGTGTGACAGCGGGTAGCTGTAGATATCGCTTCTGCTTTGTTTGCCAATAGAGATGTCGAGTGTAAATAAGGCCCATGCCACATTTCCTCTCAACCTATTTTTTATCTTCTCATCTTTTCTTATCACACACACTCTCTCTCTCTCTCTCTCTTTCTCTCTTTTTGTAGCTCTTCATTTCTCTTGTTATCTTCCCTGTTCCTCCTTGATGATTTCTACTTCACTTTAAACCCTAACATATTGATCGACCTAGAAAGCACAGCCAGGAGATAAATAAACCTTGCAGACCATGATGAGGTTTTTTTCCCTTCACTCGTCTGGATAGATGGAGGGATGGTAAGTCATTTTCTAGCTCTGACATCCTCTCTGGAGTTTATATCTTTCTAGACTGATATGATTGTTGTACCTTCACCTGGCCGATTATCTGGAAAGGAGAGTCAGTACAGAGAAAGGGTTCGAGCAGATCCCACTGTCTGAGGAACCTCGGGTTGGATAAAGTGTGTGAGATGTTGCTTCAGGCTGTGGTAGTTCTTTCATTTTGTACCCAAAAGGTGTTTGTATATATATTAAAAAAAAAAACAAATTCACAATTACACAGGTATTTGTGACTCACTGCATGACCCACCACCTCCCCCATCTCACCTTAGTACTGGTCCGAAGATGAAAATGATTCAGGTAAAATAAACCATGTACTGTTTAAGAAGATAAGCTTTCAGTATTTTTTTTTACATTTTATTTTACACAGTTGACATATTTATTTATGGAATTTTTTAAATTGCCCCTTTATTCTCTTGCCCCCTGTTGGCAACTACTTTGCATTTGTATTGTGCTTCTTTGTGCACTGCGTTTTGTATGGCTTCCAAAAGAAAGTATTTCACTTGAGCGATCATTTACATCAGGGGTTAAATTGTAATTTGTCCTGGAGTGCTGTTTGGTGTTGGGGTTTTAAGGGATGCACATGTGTATGCAAATGGCCTAATGGGCTAATTGATTTTGATGGGCTAATGGATCTAATGGATCAACCAATTCATCTATTTTTCTGTCTGTCTATCACTCCATTAGTCTCTCCACAATTACCTCTGTCCATCAAGTTGTATATCAATCCATCTCTACATTTGTCAATTCATCCTTCCATCCATTTATTTATTTATCCATCTATCAATTTTTTAGTCCGTCCATCAAGCTATACTTCTTTTTACACATACTTCTGTCTATCCTGTCCATCTTTATGTTTGTCAATCTATACAAAACATTTATCCATCAATCCATCTGTCTAGCCACACACACCTTTCTCCATCTACCAACACATTTATTCACCATCCATCCATAAATACATACGCACATCCATACATCCATCTATTAATCTGTGCATACATCTATTCATCCTTTTTTTAGTCTATCAATTGATCTATATTTATATAATCTATCAACTGATCTACATTTCCACACTTACTTCTGTTTATCTATTTATAGTATCTATCCACCTGTGTGTCTGTCAATCTATCAACACATTCATCCATCTATCCATTTTTTTAGTCTTTCCATCAATCAATCCATCAATATTTCTGTCTATTTATATCATATATCTCTTAATCTCTACACCTGTCATTTTATCAACATCCATCCATTCTTTTTACACATACTTTTGTCCATCTATTCATTGATTCATGTTATTCTATCTGTCTGTCTATCAGTCCACCATTCTATTTCTTTTCCATCCCTCCATCCATCCATCCATCCATCCATCCATCCATGCATCTATTTGTCTACCTGGCTTTAATCCAAATGCTCTGAATTTATAGCCTCAGGTTTTGGGTTAGAACTATATGAAGACAATATACAGGTATAACCCAGGTTTAAATACTTTATGTTCAGATTCAGACTATTGGATTTTGTGTTGAGGAAGTCAGTGAAATTATTTTTATGGTGAAAAACTTGATATCTGAACAGGATGAAAATATAATGAAATAAACAACCCCCGGGTTTGGCATCGCAGGCAGTTCTGTGAGATAGCATTGTTAATGGTATTAGTGTATAGCTTCTACACCCTCTTGTTTCATTTTCTGTAATATACAATAAGTCACCTGGTTGCAAGAATATTTAAAATAATTATTAAAAGCAAGCGGAGCAATTACATTGGATGAAAATCACCAATGATCAAATGATCAATGTTCATTATTCTCTTCTTTTAAATGCTACGGATATTAGCGTCTTGATTTTAAGCCAAATACATAAACAGCTGCAAATATTTGCATTGGCTTGATTGTCTTTGATATTCCGAAGCCGACATGACGTGCCAACCGGGAATAGGAGCCAATGTTCCGATTGGTGTGATGTTAGACACCTTTTTTTATTTGCGGAATCATCAATCAAATCCAAACCTGCAGCCACGAAGTGATCCAATTTGCAATACGAATTTCTTCTGAACTCAACGAAGCTGACCCTTCTCACTCCGAGATGCTTTCCAGATGCTAATCGACACGTTCTCATCAAACCTGAACAGCGGTGGCCTGCTGTGCAGTATGAGGGCAGGAGAAAGGTGTGATGTGCAGTCGGTCTGCTCTCACCCTTTACTGTAAGTGAGGCAAATCAAGGCTGATAGCTGTCGCTGTGCTGTGAGCATCGAAGAGGGGCTCTCTCTCTCTCTCTCTCTCTCTCTCACTCTTTCGCTCTGACTTTTAAAGCTGTATCTGTATCAGGAACAATAACCAGGAAAGCAATTTGCTTTGTCACACAAACGCATGCTTGAATAAGCTTGACAAGCGCTGCAGCTTCAGGAAAGAGACACCGTGTCTCTTTGGTCTAATCAAAGTCTTCAGGAGAAAAGAGGCAGCAGGGGGGCCAAAATTTACGAGAAGTGCCCAGCAGACAGAGCAAACACCTCACAGAAAAGCTGATTGATGGAAAGGGAACGGACGAAGGATGTAGGAGAGAATGATTGAGGTGAAGTGTGAATTCACAAGAAAGAGAAAGAAAGAGAGAGAGAGAGAGAGAGAGAGAGAGAGAGAGCA